>JAUTXX010511220.1:0-11928 GCA_032273605.1 Panulirus laevicauda | reverse complement strand
TCTCTCTCTCTCTCTCTCTCTCTCTCTCTCTCTCTCTCTCTCTCTCTCTCTCTCTCTCTCTCTCTCTCTCCACTTGATTTTAGTTGCTTGGAAGCACCCTCTTCTCAGCGTCATCACTCTTACACAACTTTCGTCCGTAAAACAATAAGAAGCATTGATTTTTCTTCACCCTCCTTGAACACCACAGTGTGGTCCTTGAGCACGACGATGCGATCCTTCAGCTGCTTCCCATAGTTTCTGTATGGAGGCCGCCACTCGAGGATGGGCCGTCGTGATATATCCTTCTTTCATCGAACAGCTAAATTGTTGAGTTCTCTTTATCCTTACGTCTGTTCTTCCTATTTCAACCTTTGTACCTCCCGTGCCTTGATTGGGCCATGTTTTGCACGTGCCATGTCGGTCACTGTAGAAAGATAGATAGCCAGACACAGGACGTCTGTAGGAGGGTTTATGAGGGTTATTTTGGAGGCGTCAGCACCCACGGGAGTAGGAGGATAGTGGATGTTCACCGTGACCAAACTCATTTGCAGGGAAGCCTTCCAGCTGGCCACAGTGCTCAGGATTCCCACACCCACGTACGTAGCTCCGGGGGACGTGACCAGTGTAATGGGAAGGATTCTGTCTTGCATCACCCCTAGGTTTTGTGTGGGTAGGTTTTGTGTGGGTGTGGCATCAACATTACAGGGGGTGGGGTGGAGATCAGTGGCCCGTTGGTAGTGGAGACAGGGATCCTACAAGGAAACCATGAACAATGACCATAATTCCTTTTAGTACGACGAATTTAAGAAAAAAAAAGCACCTCCCTGAGAACGGTGACCTAAGGATGTATATCTAGCGTTACTTGGTGGGAGAAAACAGTTTAACGAAGGCTGTGAGGGTGTGCGGTACTGGCCAGAGCATAGCTGCATGGAATGACAGAGGCATTCTGATATACCTGACGAAGACCCTTTGTGACCTCTGTGATCCTTTTTGCGCTACCGAAGAAGAGTTTCGAAGCCGCCAACACCACTTTCATGTCCCTGAAAGAAAAAAAAGCAGAACGCAGTTGTCCCGACACGGTCTGTAATGCAGGTTATCACCGATCATTAACTGAAGACGAACGACTGTGTATACAGGATCAGAGATTCCCGCAGCTCCCCGAACGGGACGGGGTTGGGTTGGGACAGCACGATCCTGTGTTCCACAGAGGCCCCAGAGGTCGTCAGGGATGATGATGGCGTTTACGTGATATACACAGGCCTGGCGAGGGTCATGGGGTGGCAGCGCATATGATATGTATAAAGGGAAATAACCGGGAATGTCTTACCACCCTTCGGCCTCACCGCCTTCCATCAGTTTTCCTTCTGTCAGTCTTCGTTGTAGTTTCCCATTCTCTCTGAATCTTCTGACGTACTTCCGTTTTCGAAAAATGCTCGTCAAATTTACCCTCTGCATTTACCGCATGACGCCAATAAACCTTTTCCATCACATTTCAGAATTACAGGTCTCCCCCTCCAGTGTGTGAGGCAGACGGAAGGGAGAGACTCGTTGTGCGCGACCGTCCTCAAGTGCGAGGATGCACCTCCGTCAAGTGCGCAGTCGTCCAAGTCTTGAAAAGCTTCGTCGTTAAGTCTTTTCCGGTCCACTTCGGAATTTGCATGCGAGAGTTGTAAAGGCTTTTGGTCGTGAAGATGAAGCCTTACATTTGACCTGTCATGAGTTCAAGGCACATGACACCACTGAAGGCCAAAGTAGGTCATGAGTCCGTCCGGTGTGGGTTGGCAGATAATTCGGCGTCCACTAGGGTTAACTTCTTCGCTTTGTCCACCATCATCATGATAGCATTTACCTTCAACTTTGATGGCGGTGCGTTGATAATTATTTAAAGATATAATTTCACGAAGACCTCTTAAAAAAGATATTGCTGATCTTAGACATTAGGCAACGAGTCATTTGATACTGGGCAAATTACTGGAGATCTTATGTTATGTTGAACTGCTTGACGTCATTCGTTATTGTTGCAACTGTCTGGGGTTCGGACGAGA
The DNA here is from genome assembly GCA_032273605.1 of Panulirus laevicauda. Classification (NCBI taxonomy): domain Eukaryota; kingdom Metazoa; phylum Arthropoda; class Malacostraca; order Decapoda; family Palinuridae; genus Panulirus; species Panulirus laevicauda. Next base: position 9,904 of record JAUTXX010511220.1, on the reverse strand, counting down.
GTCATGTGTTTGGTAACGTTAACATGTGTGGTCACTGGCTACAGTGACATCCTGCCCGTAGTCGAAATGGGTCATTAAGGTAATTCTCCCCTCCCCCCACCTCCTCCCAAGCCAGTGACATTACAAACAAACACAAACTAATGTAAATAATATTCATGTTTTTTGTGTGAATGTGTAAATACGTCTTGGTATTGATTGTGTGTATTTTCTTCCTTTCAGGTACGCAAGACTGGTGTATTTCACTGATGCAGAGTTGAAGGTAACGCGCATTCTCGTATATATACGCACCATAACTTATCAGTGACTTCAGATACGGGCAGCATTGGTATGCATTGCAGCATGAGCCATATCTAAGGCAACATAGACCATGTGTTTCTCAAGACAGGATTGTATCATAACCTGGGTTACATGTTAACGTGGATCACAGTTTTAATGCAGGAAAGGTTATACAATGAATAAGGCAGGTCTGTGAGAGTTAGCCATTGTAATAACTAAAAGATACGTGACACATTATCAAAGATGTGATAGAATATTAAATGACGTTAAGGGCATACAGTACTTGTAATTTAGAGGTTACAGCAGCTACTGCATGATACAGTGAGCGGTAATAAGACAATGAAGGATCTAAGAGTAAGGTACGGGGATGAATAGAATTAAAGCAATACAGTAAGAAAGCTTTATACAGTGAATGAAAAAAATCATTAGCATAAACCCTTCTTCCTGTATAACTTTATTTCAATTTATTTCTGTACGTTAGTCTCAGAAACCTTATTGTCTTATTCCCGCCTGCATGATCGTGTTGTTGTTGCTGAAACCCCTGGAATACATGTGCTGAAGCGGATGGCTTCAGGGGGAGGGAGGTATACCCTTGATGAAGCGACCAACTTAACTCACGTAGGCCTGGCGAGGGATGGCTGGTGTCACGATTGTATGAAAGCCAGAGAGAAGACTTCTGGTCCTGACCTTACCTCATCCAGGTGGGAGGGACAGTTAAATTACAGATTATTATAATTGATTTATCATTATTAACAGTAGATGCAGCAGTAGACGTAGTAGTAGTACCAGTAGAAGAAGAAGAAGAAGAAGAAGAAGAAGAAGAAGAAGAAGAAGAGGAGCATTGTGGGGACGTCAGGTGCCAGGAAAAAAGCCGGGTTGTTGGGTTAGGTGTTGTGAAGTGTTGTGGGTGGAGAGTGTCAGTCAGTTGGCTTCGCGTGTGACGTCGAAGGTGGCCCCGGGTCAGCAGTGCTGTCTGGCTGGCATCCATGAACCCCTCGCTCCCGAGCCTTTTGTGACGGCCTGGGGCGCGTACAGTACCTGGTGCTCTACGTAACCTGCAACGTCTTGAGGGGGAAAGACACGATTGAAGATGGCTGGTGTTGTGTGTGTGTGTGTGTGTGTGTGTGTGTCCCCCCCCCCCCCAGCACGACGGGGACGACCTTGAACATTAACGGCTTGGCCCTTGGGTACGATGCCCTGACCCTTTGGCCTGACCCTTAAGAGTAAAGACACTTGTTTGTCGACATTGTCGAGTGTAATCAGTCTGAAGGCATTTGATACACATCTCAGACGAGTCGTTCCGTAACACTGCAGTAGGAGGGTCCCTCACCAGCCGTTGTGTACTGAGGGTAAGGTCCAACACTTCCCCCGAGACTGTGGCTCAGGACTGCAGTACATCGCACGATGCATTATCTTAATTAATGGTCGTATGAGGTTGGCTCGAGGAACCTTCCTCCCTCCCTCTCTCTCGGTCAAGGTTCACGTAGCTGGAATGAACCCCCTCCCTCATCCCACCCCACATCTCATGTGGAGCGCAATCAGCCTCCCGCATCTACCTTGGCTTCCTCTTCTCCCTTAGCTCCCTTCATGATAGAAGATATTCCCCGTCCGCTCAGTAGAAACGCCACGAGTAATAAATAACCACGTATAAAGTCGAGTAGTATTGCTTTGATAACGGTGATGAAAGGAGTTTAGATTATTTACAGTGAGTTTACGAGGTATAGGTTTACATGAGATATTTTCTCGTAGTGTGAGAGACAGAATTTGTTTCACGGTTAACAAAGAAAGTGTACTGGTTGGGGAGACTGCAGACGGTGGGTGGGAAGCATGACGGGAAGATGGAAGGTGATTGATTGTGTAGCTGTCACATATGGCACCCCAAAGGGAGGTGGTGGGGGGCTTTTGTATTGAAAGCTGTTTTGTAAGCATCCCAAGAGGGAGTACGATAGTGTAGAATGTATCGTATGTGTTCCAGCAGAGACTTCTGTAATGTATGTTTCATAACGAAGTTCAGTATTGCATGATATGTTGGATTCTTTTTTTAGGGGAACTGCTGTATTGTGGGGTATAGTGTATATGATTCAGGAGGGACTACTGTAGGTTGTATAGTACGTTCCTAAGATGGACTGATGTAATACAAGATGCATTGTGAATTTTTCAGGAGGACTATTGTATTGTAGGATAATTGTATGTCCTCTATTAAGGACGGATCTACTGTAGGATATATCGTATGCGTCACAGGGAAGACTTGTAGGATGTATGCATCCCATGAAGGACTACTGTATTGTAAGATGTATGCATTCCAGGAGAGATTACTGTATTATAGAATGCATTGTATGCTTTCAGTAGGGACGTCTGTATTATAAGATGTATTGTATGCATGACAGAGGGACTTCTATATTGTAAGATTTCTTTTGTATGCATTAGAGAAAAGACTGCTGTATTGTATGATGTATAGTTGTATTGGATTGTATTGTATTGTACTGTTGCAGGTGATGGGGTGGCGGCGGGGGTGAGGGGGCGGTGTTGGCCGAGGGGCAGGATGAGCACCCCCCGGGACGTGCCCTGAGCCCCGAGCCTTGCCCACGCCCGCCCTGCCCCGCCCCGTGCCTGCTCTGCCCCTGCCATGGCTGCAGACAGCGGAGCGCCAGGGCGGCGCTTCCTGTGCCGCGAGTGGGCGTGGGCCAAACTGTGGGCATGCCTGGAGCAACGGCCTGCAGCCAAGACATGTGGCGCCCTGTTGGTGGGCGGTCCCGGCACGGGCAAGACGGCCCTTTGCACCCAACTGGTGACACCCTCAGCCTCGCATGGCCGCCATGCTACTGCCCTCCAGGCCCGCCTGCTGGCCCACCACTTTTGCCACGCACACCACGCTGCCTCCCTCAGCGTGGGATGTTTCATCCACTCGCTGGTGTCGCAGCTGGAGGGATCATCTCTCCTAGTTGGGTACGACACCAAAGTGGCTGTGCCTGAGGTGCGCACCTCCCTGGAGCCGTGCGCCCTCCATGCCAACCCTGATGAAGCCTTCCGGCGGGCAGTGCTCTTCCCTCTGTTGGAACTTGACCCACCGGACCGTACACTCCTCCTTGTAGTGGATAGCATAGATGAGACAGACCTGCAGCCCTCTCTAGCAGCAGGGGCTCCTCGCGATGGCAGTGGGGCTGAGGTTAGTAACAATGGGCCCTCAAGAACGATTGCTGAGCTGCTGGCCACACATCACCACCTGCTGCCTCAGTGGCTTCTGCTATTGGTCACGGCACGACGGACTTCCCGGACCATCATCAGGCAGTTCGCTGGCTTCAGAAAGGTGGCACTGGACGACCTGCGTCGGGGTCATGTGGTGCGCGATGTGCAGCAGTATATCCTATGCCGACTGGACCGTGAGCCAGCCCTTAGGCACCATCTGTCACGGGAAACAGCTGAGATGCTGAACCAGCTGCACATCAAAAGCAATGGCTGTTTCTTGTACCTAGAGCGTGTCCTGGATGGCGTGGCAGAAGGATGGGTGACGCTGCGTGAAATTCGACACATCCCTGGCACACTGAATGGCCTCTACCTGTGGCTATGTCAAAGGCTGTACCCACGAAGACACTTCCAGCGTGTCGCACAGCTGTTATCTGTTATTCTAGCTGCTCGTGCACCCCTCACGCAGAAGGAACTACGGCAGGCAGTAGAAACACGCGTCCCAATGCTTACTGACGAGGACTGGGGAAAGCGTTGGGCCCTCCTAACACGTGTCCTGGCACCAGAACATGATCAGCGGGTTCTCCTCTTCCATCACAGTTTTGCTGAATGGCTGCTGGACGTGAAGCACTGTACTCAAAAGTACCTGGTGGACGTGGCTGATGGTCATGCTATGCTGGCCATGCATCTTTCCCTTGATGCCCCCAAGTTGACAGTGACTCAGGTGCACCAACTAGCTCTCCACCTTTCACGCATGCATCTGGAGCCACCTCTTGAACAGCACCACCTGTCGTTGTGGATGGTGTCATGCAATGTCCCTCTGCACATCTGCCATGACCTACCTCCGCCTAGGGACCCCCGTGCCCTCAAGGTCTTACAGGAGGCTGGTGCTTCTCTGCCTGATGACCAACCTCAGGATGAGGATGACGATGATGATGATGAGGATGATGAAGAAGATGAAGACGATGAGGTAGAGGAAGGTGGTGAGGAGGAAGAACCAGCTGCTGAAATTAGATATGAGGAATTGGAGCAGGAAGATGAAGAGGCTGAAGAAGGGGAAAATGAAGTTGGGGAAGGGCAAGATAAACTGCTTCAGGAGGAAAACTTTGAGGGGACAGTACAGCGAGATGAAACAAATCAAATAACATATGAATTAGATAGCATACCAATTAAGGAGAAATCTGTTGGAGAAAATCAAAATGAGGATGAGGAAGAGAAAGTGAAACTAGAATTAAGAGAAGGTGAGAAAAGTGATGTAGATGAAAATGAAAAAGATGAGGAATATGTAACCATGGTTCCTCTCCCAGGAGACTTTGTTAATGGTAGTACAGGTGGTGGACAAAGTAGTACAGGCCGTCAAAGTACTGGTGGTCGTCAAAGTACAGGTGGACGTCAGAGCACTGGAGGTCGTCAGAGCACAGGGGGACGGCAGAGCACAGGTGGCCGTCACAGCAGTAGTGGAGGACGTCATAGCAGTGACCACAGCAGTAGTAGTAGTCGACGTCGTGAGCGGCGTAGACGACGCCACCGTGAAGACCCATTATATCCTTATCTCCGTGGAGGCCCTGTGGACCAGGTGGACAGTGCTGGTCGCTCTTTATTGCATAGTGCAGCTCACCAGGGTGATGCTTCGTTAGTGCGTCTATTACTGGAGCGAGGTGCTTTTCATGGTCTTCAGGACAGAGCTGGTCAGACATCACTAAACCTGGCAGCACGTCATGGCCATGCTGAAGTGGTGGCTATATTACTGGCAGCTGGTGCAGATCCTGACCATGCTGATGCTGATGGTTGGACAGCCCTCAGATCAGCAGCTTGGGGTGGCCACAGTGGAGTGGTGAATGCACTATTGTCAGGTGGTACACAAGTTGACCTAGCCGATGGGGATGGCCGGACAGCACTTCGAGCAGCTGCCTGGGGAGGTCATGAGGATGTGGTGTCAGCACTATTACGTCATGGAGCTGCTGTTAATCGAGCAGACAGTGAGGGGCGCACGCCACTCATTGCTGCTGCTTACATGGGGCACTCAGAGATTGTTGAGGCTCTTCTGGAAGCTGGAGCTGATGTGAACCATGAGGATGTTGACGGGAGGACAGCACTGAGTGTGGCAGCACTGTGTGTTCCAGCCAGTGAGGGGCACACCAGTGTGGTCACCACACTGCTTGAGCTGGGAGCTGCGGTCAACCACCAAGACCACGATGGACTAACACCACTCTTGGTAGCAGCTTTTGAAGGTCACACGTGAGTTCCCTCCACTTTGTACTTCCTATCTTTATCCAACTTCATAAGTTTGAATCCTGGTTGTGGCAGTCATTCCAAAGTCCACCCAGCTGATATTGTCTTCCCTTAGGAACTAGTTGATAGATTGGGTATCTGGTTTAGGCCAGGATATATTCCATTTTCCAAATGAATCAGATATTGTTGAAATTCCCACATGGAGTCTAACAAGGTACACACAATCTGAAGATAACATCCAGTAGCCTATTTAAAGAGTAATCCTTTGAGAATCCTGAAGTTTAGATTGCTGAGGCTTGATCATTTTTATATGTATGAGGAATTTTTACTTTGATGAGACATATACCAACTTTATGATGCGATGTTTGTGTGATTTTAATAAGGTAAAAGAGTGTCTTTTCACTGATAAAGTGTGTTATTGTTTTAGAATTGTTTACTTCTTATAGAGAGGTTTGTGAACTGCTCCTAGAATATGAAGCAGATGTAGACCATGTAGACCGTTCAGGACGAACTCCTTTGTTGGCTGCTGCTTCCATGGGACATGCAGCTGTGGTAGAGCGGTTACTCTTCTGGGGCTGCTATGTTGACCACATAGATGCTGAGGGACGAACTGTCCTCAGTGTTGCTGCTGCCCAGGGATCACAGGTAAGTCAAAAACTGTGTTCAGGGGCTTCCTACTGTAACTTAGGCTAAAGTGTAACGTTTAATGATGTAAGATTTCATAAGAGCTCTTATGTGGTCATTAAGAAGTTTGCCATAAGGCTTACTTTTACTTATGATTTCATGTTGATAAATTTTGTGAATTTTTTTTTGCATCTATAGGACTGCATACCAAAAACTTTCTTTACTGTCATACAATCATTTAAGTTTCTTTATGTTGTTTGAAGTCATAGTTTCATCTCTTATCTTTTTCCATGCATCTTATGTCCTAACTCTTCTTACATCCTCTCATTGATCTTTCTTTGCTGCTTTGAAAGAATTACTTAATATTGACAGTGTCAGAGTGATACAGAAATTCAGAGTTATAATCATGTTTCCTCTCTCTTGTCTTCCATAGTCGGCATATTCATAGTCGCAGACCTCTTCCTGTAACCCAGTTAGTAGTATCTTATTTTAAATACATTCTTTAGTACCTTCCATTAGACCTTCATTATCATAGCTTTGTGATTCTTCAAATGGGATGATCATACTGTCGATGCATACGCAAATTTTGTCTAGAATATGTTTTATATGTGATTAGATGAATGAATAAATAGATAAGCAAGTATATGTGTGGATCAGGTATTTGCTTTAAAGAAAATATGTGATAGAGGTACCTTGTGGAAGGTTTTAAGAATACCTGGTGTGGGAGGAAAGCTGCTAGAAGCAGATAAGTTTTTATCAAGGATGTAAGACGTTTGTATGAGTAGGAAGAGAGGAGACTGAATGATTCCAAGTGAAAGTTGGTTTGTGGCAGGGGTTTGTGACATCCCCATGGGTGTTTAATTTGTTTATGGATGGGGTGATGAGAGTTGAATGCAAGTCTTGGAGAGAGAGGCAAGTATGCAGTCTGTAGGGGATGAGGGGACCTGGAAAGCATTAGTTGTTTGTGGCAGATTCAAATGAGAAACTGCAGAAGTTAATGTCTGAGTTTGAAAAAAAAATGTGACTAATGGAAGTTGAGAGTAAATGTGAATAAAAGCTAGGTTATTAGGTTTGGCAAGTGAGAGGGACAGGTCTGATGGGGTATGAGTTTGAATGGAGAGATATTTCAGGAAGGGAAATATTTTAGATATTTTGGAGTTGACATCATAGGGTAGGTAAAGGGGGGTGAAGGTTCTCTGGGCTTTGAAGAATGTGTGGAATGAGATGTCGTTAACTAGGAAGGCAAGAATGGGTATGTTTGAAGGTATAGTAGTTCCCACAATATTATATAGTTGCAAGGTATGGGCTGTAGATGAGGATATGCAGAGGATGGTGGATGTGTTGGAAATGAAACGTTTGATCGAGTAAGTAATAAATGAATAAGAGAGAGTTGTGGTAATAAAAAAGTTTTGCTGAGAGCTGAAGAGTGTATGCTGAAATTGTTTGGACAAATGGAGAGAAGTAGTAAAGAGAGGTTGACAAAGATGATATTTATATGTCAGAAGTGGAGGGAAGAAGGAGAAATGGGAGACCAAATTTGAGATAGAAGGATGGAGTGAAAAAATGAATTTGATTGATCAGAGCCTGAATCTGCAGGAAGGTGAAAGGCATTTACAGGAAAAAGAATTGGAATGTTGTAGTATACAGGGATCAACATGCTGTAAATAGACTGAACCAGGGCATGTGAAGCAGTCAGGAGAAACAATGGAAAAGTCTTTAGGGCATGGGTGTGGAGCTGTGGTTTTCATCCACTGCACATGACAGCTAGTGAATGGATGTGAGCAAATGCAGCTTTTCTTCTACACCTGGTGAACTCACAAACATAGGAATTAGTAGTAAACCATGGAAAGGTCTGTGGGGCTTGGATGTGGACAGGGAGCTGTGGTTTTGGTGCATTACACATGATAGCTAGAGACTGATTGTGAATGAATGTGGCCTTTTTTGTTTGTTTTTGTGGTGCTACTTCATGGAAGCAGGGGCTGGTGATGCTGTTTCTTGTGGGGTGGGGTAGCACCAGAAATGGATTAAGAGCCTCCTTATATCTTCCTTTAGATGTGCCTTCTTTGTTTTGGATCTTTTGTAAATTCCATCACTTGCTTTGATTTTGTTATGCTCTTTGATTATGTTTCTTAGTTCCCAAATTTCTTTATTCACTTTGCTGACATTTTTTTAGGGTCTTTGATTTGCTTCTTCAGTTTCTAAACTTCATTACCAAGTTTTTATACCTTCTGAGACTTTCTATTATTGACAATGATGCCTTCACTCTTGTGGTCTCAGCTGATTCATCCTTTAATTTATCTTTAATCTTTTCTCATTCCCATGTAAAACAGTATTCAAATCCTTCCTCCCTCATCCAGCCTCATTTTAGCAAACCACTGACTGTATGGTCATGCTAATTTACTTTGCCTGATTCTGTTACTGATTGAAAATTGTATCTTAGCATGGCTGTGGGCTTATGCTTTCAATTGTCAGGTCCAATATAAAAGTGATGAAATTATGCAAAATTTCATTCCAACCTATTTCACTAATCTAAACTCTAGGTGTTCACAGCCAAGTTCATACACTATAATGAATAAAGACTGATCTGAAAAAATTCAAATGAAGTCAATCAAACATTGTTGACAGTTGGCACCATTGCTTGTCAGTAATATATTTTTATTTGTTACACAAGTTTTCCTTATTTGTTTCCATGCACCTTTAAATTCATATAATCTTAGCTTATTACTTTATCTCTTTATTGATTTTTATAAGAGCAACCACCAAAAACATCAACAGATTATGCTTGGTATAATTTTTCCATGTGTTGGTTCAATCCCTCCTCCGTTTTACATCCAATCTCTCTTTACACCTCAGTTTGCCACCACGAAATGATACCTCAAAGAATTATTACATTTAGGGGCCCCTCTGGTATCTGCTCTCTTCTCTTACTTGTACCATAGGCTGGTTGAAGCTATTATAGTTTGTGTTTCTTCTTTTAATGATGAGAGCTAATCCGAGGTTCTCTTGACTGATTTGACTCTCGAATGTGCCTTTGTATATATGTGTGTTTGGTTGAGTTTGTATGCTTGTTAAGGCTGCATTTACCTTTCATGCTTGTACATGTATATTTTAATGTGCTGATTCAGATGTTTGTCATATCTTTTTGGATTGAAACTTAAGATATTTAAGAAATATATGTATAAAGTTCTGATTGACAGTTGTGTACACACACATGCTCACAAGTGTTTGTTACGGTAAATGATATGTTTGTTTAGATATTGTACAGTATAAGTTTGATGTCAAGATCAGGATAAGATAAAACATTACTATCATGTGCATTATTTTCAAGTGTTTCATATTTTAAACTAAGATGTGAATTTGATATCTCATTGGCAGATTGGTTGCTGGCTCACCTCCAAATATGCCTGTCTACAGTAGTTGGTTTGACTGCTATCGTCATCTGCAACAAAGTCGCGGGTTGAAAAGAGGGTCTTCCATGTTGTGGCGTGCTTATACTGGCCCCACAATCATGCTAGGTGGTAGTCTCAATATTCCCTCATCTGATATGTTTGCAGCTCCCTTGACTTCATAGCTTCATTGTGTAGGTGTT
>JAUTXX010511209.1:0-11929 GCA_032273605.1 Panulirus laevicauda | reverse complement strand
GTTGTTGAAGTAGCATTTGCTCTGGTAATGTTAATTGGGCCGCTCTTAGCCATCTAGGAAACGACATGCGTCTCAAATTGCGATTGGAAGCCACCTCAGCCGTTGGTCATTGAATGAACCCCATTGAGACAGAAAATTCTGCTCCTAGTGAACAAAATGGTAAATTAATACAAGAGATATTACATCCAGATTTGCATAATGCTCCTCACAGAGGGAAATAATCCTCCCTCCAGCGAATAGAAATCATTTCCTAAAATTTCGTTCAAAGGAAAAAGGAAAAACGCTTGAAGTAATATCACATCCTTAACTACAAAATGATATTCGCTGGGCCGTAGCATTCTTCATTCTTAGCCAGATTGTCCTTCGATACCAAAGTTAAGTTCTATTTCAAGTCACAAAATTGTCTGTCCAGAACCATCAGCAAAAACCTCAGGTCAAAACAAATGCACTACTTGATGCAGGAGAAAGTAGAATGCCATCATGAGATAGATCCAAGACACATCGGTTAGACACCCAAACATGCGCTTGAACTCAAAAATATCTTTTGATCCTTGGACACGATATGCATCCACTTTAAACGCATCCCTTGTCGAAAGCCAGAACCCACCATTGTGAGACTAAATAATCTCAATTCCCAGGCTGAGAATGTGTTCTCACCAGCTTTTAAGTCAAGGTGTAATCTCAACTGAGACAAAGATTTTTTTTTATTCTTCAGGCACTTATATGCTCGGCATTCAGCGTAAAGTGCTCAACTCATAGAAAAAAAAGCTTTGACATAAAACTTTTACTTTCTCAACACAAACTATAAGGAACAACGTTCCGCTGAAGTCTAGAATAAGCCCTTGGAGCAGAAACTCTCTCGATCTTGACGCTCAAATTCTGACCCCTCTTAAGGACAAGAAATTTTGTTGCCAAGAAGTGAAAAATATTATTCACGGTGATCCCGATGAATATGCCCTTCAGAAATAGACACCTTATGAATAGATGTCGAATGACTTTAGGGAGAATATTTACCTCCGACAAAATTGCTGCGTGCATAATCTTACCTAAAGCTAAGAACTACTCAAAACAGAAGCCTAAAATATGATACTAAGAAAAGTGAATTGCTTCGTTTTCTGAAGCAAACACAACAGCTTCCTTTATTCGGCGATCATTCCACCCACAGCTGGGCTACAGTCCTAAAGTGGAATGCAGTTTTAAAGTCAGTGACACTTCTGAAGTGGGTCGAAGTCCTGTGGTGCTCTACAGTCCTGAGATGGGCCTCGTTTTGAGGTAACCAAAGGTCAGTCAAGCTGAGATGTAAAACAGATGAGATCAGAAAAACTGTATTAGAGAAAGGAGGTGAGCTGAAATTGTTTGGGCAGAGAGTATCAGCTAGTGAGAGATATGACACAGAAGTAATCCAACTGAATACCGTAAGGGATGATGAATACAAAAGAAGTGATGACGTATATAGAACACAGATGCCAGATATCAACGAGAGCTCCCGAATTATCCCGCTCCAGAATGATACAGAGTCAGATACTAAGATATCTGATTTCCAGTGCATTGACTGAGGCGGATGAATCGAGATGTGTTTGGAAGTTGTAAAGGCAATCAAACTATAGCAATTCCTCCGACGAAGTTGGAGGAGACAGAGAGAGAAGATGGGGCTTAATGGCTGACGGGGCGCTGGGACTTACTGCTGGGACTGGCACACATGTGATGGAGAAGTTGTGTATCCGGGAAACAGGTCAGAAGAGGTCAACATGGTAAAATTCAATTAAGGAAATGTGGAGTAAATGGAATATGAATGTAGAACTGATACAAATATGATGACTATAATTGGAGAAGGGAAAAGGAAAGACTAGGAATGGCACACAGTACTGAAGAATATATCATAATATACGTTGAGAGTTTGTGCAAATTGTTGATAACGTTTCCGACGATAACTGAAGAACGAAAGTAAAGTAGAATAAAACATTTTTGGATACGTGCACAGAAGGGAATGGACTATACGTCATGAAAACTCATCAGGTATTCGTCATGAAGAATCAGGGGACCGGGACAGAAAGTGTGGGAACTGTACTATTCTGTACTTCATGAACATGTCACATATAACCTGCGTTGGGGTTAACAGGATGAGAAGAAAGAGCAAAAACAGTCGATACCCTGTATCTTCTATTGTGGAATCAGAGTCTTCCGACTTTCAGATGAAGATGTGTTGCAAAAAGCATAGTTTCTGACGTTATATATTTTCATATCGAGTTTATGAGGATTTTTTTAATCATATAGGAGTCATCATAAGGTAAGTCATACACATCTGATAACATAATCTAGACTTGAAATATAGCCTCATAAATCTTTTATGTCAATTAAAAAGAAATAATAACCTGTTCGTGAAAATATCCGACAATGAAATCAAGATTTATACTTAAATGTTATGCGTGTGATGAGTACATAGCAATACGATGAACATGTCATATATAAGGTAAGGATACTAATCGTCTTTTTACAAGAGTTTTGAAAGAACACTATACTATGAGAGGAATCAGTTAGAGTATTCCAAAATAAAGGCGCGTGTGTGGCCAGCGATACCACATTTGTAACATACACTGTGCTCCTGTACTTTAGCGGTATGATCAAGCTCTTCTGTTACCATCATTAAACCGGAATTGTCGCAATATCTACTGAGTCTTTTAAACAAGATAGAGGTTAACTTTTTCTCTTTTTCGAAGATTTTATTATTTCCTTTTCTGTGTATTATTTTGGCATTTACCCAACAATCATGCATGATTTAACATCTACCAACAGCTCCGCCCAAAATGAAGGTATGCCCCTGCCGTTCCTATCACCGCGCATTGCGTCTGATCTCGTAAAGGTTACCCCCCCCCCCCCAGTTATGTACCCCTGCGATACCGTTTCAGGAAAAAATCATACCATAGTTGTGATTCATACCTTCATCTATTTCGTTCAAAACTTTACTGATATTTTCTTATATATTTGATGGTATTCCAAGTGTCCCTCCTTTTCTACAAGGTTTGCTGGGCCATGCAAACACAACCAATGTGATTGTTATTAGGAAACACTATCACCGACTTGTGATATGACACATGATTACAGAATCATAGGTCAGCTGATATGCACGTTGAATGTGTAATGTTTTATTGACAAGACCCACGACACTGGTTTTAGGAGAATATGGGTGTGTCGCTGAAGACGATCTCTGAGGCGGCTGTGTACTGCTCAAACACCACGACCTGCCGGTACATAGAAATGATTATTGAATAACTGCCGGAGTTTGCTGAAGTACAAAGCAGCAATCATAAGAGAGAAAATATATGATCGTCCCGGTTACTGCCTAAGCAATCCTTGTGGAGCATATTGAAATCCCTTACAAAGAGGATCTATGGGTGTGTATGTGAACAGAGTAGACCTTCGTGGCAAGAAGTCAAATAATTGTAAAGTTGTACAAAGTTAGGAACAGGAGGGGAAAGCAAGATAATAGAGGTAGAAAAATTTAGAAGACTCAAGATCCACGATCTTTGTGCTACTGTAGGCACAAACTCCGCCTTTAAGATCATAGCTGGAGATTTGACACTGCAAAAGAGGAGCACCTTTGGACAGTTGGATTTCATAGAGAAGATTAGGGAGGAAGTGAACAGGTAGTGTTTTTTGGAAGTAAAGTTAGAATGATAACAACGAATGTTGCAGATATGGATGAAAAAAGGGCCAGGTCTAAAAGCTATATCCATGGAAGTGGGGTGGATCCTAGTTGCATCATGGCGGTCAAGTTGGCGCTGTTATCCGGTCAACGACTCTTAACTAGTGGCGCCGGTCATTTTGACCGGTGGTCTCAAGGAGAAGCTCAGCACCATCATCTTTAATGATTTCGCCTATTTCTTTTTATGATGGAGCCTTCAGTCACGAAAAAAAAGTCCACATCAAGGCCGGGCCTTAATTGAAATATAGACAGAATTATGAAACGGAACAAGAAAAGACAAAGGAAAATATTCACGAATTTTTGAGGAAGTGGAAATCCTGTCTTTTGAAAAGTGCCAAGTCATAGTTAAGGGAAAATGCATGAGAAAGTAGAGAGTAGCAAAGCTTCGACGTGTAGGGAAAGAAGCAGGTATCAAAGCGGCCCACCCTTGAGTTGCCGATAGCCACACCATAATCATGTGACGCAGCAGCTTGTCCAGTATTACGAGATCTAGCTAGTCGTGTGGGCACATAAACAGCCAGCTCTCGTGAGCAATAACCAAAGTAATGCCTATAGGAGAGAAAATTGAAGGATGTGGATTGTTAATTACATTCATGTTGCACTTTAGATAAACATTTCACACAATAAAAAAAATCTATAATCGTTTTTAGTATTGTTTCGGGCCCAGATTACCTTTCGTGTAACAATTTTTGAGGGCTACTATTCTTAAGATTTTTTTTTCTAAAATCTAGTATTGTTTCTCAACTGTCGAACTGACCAGCATTATGAAAAGTGTTGAAAGCTAACTCAAAAGAGATTCATCGGCGGTTACTCCTACCAAACTTTCCTGCAAATATGTGTCAGATAACAATGAAATTATCAACTAGAAGGGGGTTAAGAACACAGGTAAGAGTTGTCTGAGGTTCTCAGGCTGTACCAACCTCATTGTTGCCCTCCTGCAGCAGCGGCGCTGGCAGGTAAAGACTCCTAGGCGGACCGCCGTGCCAGTAGCGGCCCAGGTTAAAGCCATTGATAAAGACGACTCCTTTACCCCAGCTACTCATGTCTAGCCAGGTGTCCTGGGGCGTCCCGGAGATCTGCACACTGCTACGGTATATGGCGGGGGCGTCCAGTGACCCGTTGAAGGGCTCCCACCCCGTCATGCTGTTGAGATCGGTGAATTACAAGTGGTAGGAATTGTGGTCGTCATACTTACGCAGTATAATGGGAGTGCAGTGTATTGGAGGTATGATGATATTTTAGCAGCATGGATGTTTGATAGGTAACAGGGTGCTGTTGGAACATTGAGAGTGTACATATGACTTATGCATCTATGTATATGTGAGAGTGACTGAAAGAGAAAGAGATGTAGGAGTGGAAGAAAGGTGAATGTATCATGTAATGTATTAATGACGACGTGAGGAATAAGCTGCTTGGGTTATAAGAGCCTTATAAAGGCTCAAACCTCAGCAAATATAAAAAACACTAGGGAATCTAGATTTATACTACATTTGTTACAAACAACTCGGATTATGAATTCACAAAGGAATTAAAACTGCAACAGACGAATCGGTCCCTGCGAGGCAGTTTGTGATAGGGGAAAATATCAGAAACTCACGAGTAAGTGTGGTTAAAGTAGAAAGGTGTACAGATAATTTAAGGAGAAAAACATGCAAGGTGTCAGTGTGGCTAAAGAGGAACAAATAGTGTCAGTCGTGAATTTGAAATGAAATGTTTATAAAGTCTATTTCATAAGGCATTCAAAGCACTCCACGTGCAACCTTAGACTTCACAAATCATACCACAAGCATCGGTTGAGGTTGAAGAAGGCTCCCTATCTCTGCGGAGGCGTCTCTAGAAAGCCAGATCCTTGGATTTTAAGTACTGGGAACAACCTTACACTCTGCTCACCTATCGCTGGCAATTTTCCATATCAAACTCTTCTCATGTCACCTCCTCATTCCCACTCACCTGCTGTAGCACATCTTTACTCCCAGTCATCCGTTATTGGCTCCATATCCACTCACCTGTTGACTTGATCAGCCTTGAACTCAAGCGGGTACATGAGCCATTGGTCGATCTGCATTCCGTCTATGAGCACCGGGCCCTCCCACAGCCCCTTCTTCTGGTGGAACTTGTGCGGCTGGCCATAGTCGACCCGACCTAAGTTCTCCACCAGGATGGACACCTTGGCTACAGCATCTGCGCCAGGGAGGTTCAGCTCCTTGTCACTACCAGGCGAGGAACAAGGTCTTTTGTTAGGCAAAACGAATAGTAATATATTGGAAAAATTCTGTATTGTACATAGAGATTAAAAGATATGCCGATTTTCTTCCTCCTTTTTCAAGTTTTATACTTTCTGTTGAAGATTTATAGATAAAAGATTCAGACGTTAAGTTTATTCAGAGCGCTAAGCGGTCCAGTTACCTAAGTTCCGAGAACATATTTGAATATTTGCAAAAAAAATTTCCGATACAGTCTTCCTAAGTTTAGCTGCTCGACAGGCATACGGCTAGACCATGGCAGAAATAGGACATATGTGGAACCTTGCAGTAGTGGTTAAGCCTCTCCCTTACCTATGTGAAAAAATATCCGTCAGAAAGCAAATAGAATATCTGCGAAGGAGAAACTTCATAGCGAAGATGCTTGATATATTAGGCAGGAAGGGGGCTTGTGTTATGAATCACCTGGGCTTTTCTACTAGGGTGAAATTTAAACCAAGAAGAGAAAATTATATGAACTTGTTTGTTTTGGATATGATTTTGATCACTCTTTCTTACTAATGTACGCAATCAACTTGTCCTTTTCCTGTCATCTATATCCGTAACCCCGCACCCATCTATCTTTCCCTCCTCTGCTTTAACCCCCATCCCTAATCCATTCAAGTTACCCACCACATACTTACTCCTTCCCTCTCATACCGTTATATAGTGAACATGCGACTTACATTCTTAACTCTCACACTTGAATATCACACTATTACTCTTGCAGTGAGACGCTTCCAGTCATACATCTTTTCAAACTATTGACTCTTCATCAGTCATACCTCACCTTTTATTGACTAACCATCTGAATCATCTTGCAGACCCTTCCCTCAACCCCACTCATAATTCCCACCACCATTCAACATTGTCTCATACAACCTTACTATGTCTGATATTCCCATTTCTGTAAGTTTATACAAATTCCATCCCATAAAAGTTTATAGAATAATAAAGACAAAAAAATAGCAATGGAAAGGAAAAGATAAATTGATAGGATAAAAGGGAGCTGGGTAATTTGCAATAGTTAATGCGAGACGCATGTCATATGGACGATTGGTACAGTGAACACAACAACGTATTGATCAAACTGCTGACTTGTGTCCGAATATTGACTATATGATCAGTATATAGAGCAACTCACCAATGTCTCTTTTTCATATATGTTTACATCACATGAAAGTTTGAATGACATCTGCGCAGCAGAACCCATAAAGTGAATAACAGTTTGTATGAAACACAATATATACGAGAATGTGATGTAGACATATATCAATATACTTCATTCTTTTGTGGCTAATCATGACTGGTTCACCACCATGTCAGAAAAAGCTGGACTCAGAAGAAAATTCGGCCCATAAGCCTGGTTCCCCTAAAATAAACCTGTGACCTTGGCCCTGTAAATTATATGTCCACTTAACAGAAAGTTTTTTCCTCTTGTTTACTGCTTATTTGACTTGTGCCATAGACAGAGTAGAAAATAAATTCCCCAGCCCAAAAGCGCAAAATGATTCAGCTACTTTCAAAATTCATCGCGATAGATATGAACTATTATCATAAACAAAAAGCTTTCCTTGATAAGTAATTATTGTCATACATGAGCCAAAATGATACGAAATAGAAATGATAAATGAGTTGGACTCAGAAGGCGTCAGTGTTCTATAGAACACGATAAGAAACCAAGAGAACGAGGAATTTGCTAAAAGCACATTATAAAATTCAAGGAAATGAGTAAGAATGAATTGTCCAAACTGTAGCATTGGTCACATTAAGAGAGTGGTTTCCCATTTCCAAAACTCCTCCCGTAAATACCGGTGACCGTCAGGAACGAGAGAAATGGAACCGATTCCAACCTGGACCATTCTGAGTTTGAGATGATCTTCAATTTCCAGAATCAGAAGAAAAATGATGAAAAAATAATGGCGTGTTCCATGAAAGGTATCGTATTCTTTCAGAGATGTTCCATGAAAGATGACGTGTTGCACGAAAAATGACATCTTACATGAAATATAACGTTTTAACGTATGTTCTATAGAGGATGACGCGTCATTTGGAAGGTGACGTATTACATGAAAAGAAAAACGCTTTATGAGGGATAACATCTTCCCGAAAGGTCACGTGTTCTATAAGGAATGACATCCCCCTTGAAATGTCACGTGTTCTATGTGGAATGACGTGTCCCTTGTAATGTCACGTGCTCTATGTGGTATGACGTGTCCCTTGAAAGAAAAAGTGTTTAACGAAAAAATCGATTGTTCTGCAAAGATTTGGCCCATGACAACCGACGTATTCAATCAAAAAAACTTGTTTTATAAAGATTATACGTCCCATGATAACGATATTTTCCATGATGATGACGTGTTTTTGAAGATAACATGTATCATGAAGTGTTCCATGGAATGTAACTTGTTCCTCGAAGATGACTTGCTGTATGCGAGAATCATATAGTCCATGAGGGATGATGGGATTCATGAGAAGTGAAGTGATCCATGAATAATGACGTGCTTTTATGAGAGACATCAGCCAACGTCTCGTATTCTTTCCGTAGCTGTGCAGACACCACTACTGCTGACCACAACGTCGGAGCTGGTACTCACCGGCCATTCCAGTAGCCGAAGCCATTGACGTCCTGAGGGTTACTGTAGGGCTTGGTGACGACCTGCCCGTCTACCATCACTTGGGCCATGTCCCTGAGGGAGGAAGCAGGCACAGTGAAAAGGGTTTCATGTTTGGGGAAGAAGCGAATACACTCAGGTCAAGGACATAAGAAGCAATGTTCATGGGGGAAGGGATAGGCTCAGTTAGGCCTGAGACAGGGAAAAGGACCTGATTAAGGAACATACATTTTTTCTATCTAGGGTTGGACAAAGGGTAATATCCCAACAAGATCAGGGGAAAAAAAGGGAGGGTGGGGGGTCTTACGTCTCTGGAGAGAGGGAAGGTGTGATTAGATCAAGGGCGAAAGAGAAAGACGTGTCCGTGATGAAGAGGCAGACACAATCATATCAAGGGCAGGGGAGGGAACCATTTTTCTGAGGGAGGATCAGGCACCGTCAGGTCAGTGAAAAGGGATGTATCTCGTGGGAGAAGCGGATGCAATCAGGTCAAGGACACGAGGGACCATGTATCTAAGAAGGAGAGAACACAATCAATGTGGAAGCCTGGGAAATGCCCATGTTCCTAAACCTGTAAGGTCAAATAGATAGTCAGAAAATATAGAGACGTATGTAGTGCACAAGGCAGGTATATAAGTCAGTAACAATATCCCGTGATGCAGGTAGGCACAACGGTAGCTAATACGTATCGACCACCATTCACGGGATGTGTTGCAATTCTGAGCTTCTACAGAGTCGAAATAGCAGAATCATAAATGGGTGTTCTTCATAATCCAAATATTCTATAGTGATATTCTTGATGCTGGTTATACCATTTCTGTTCCTACTACTACCACAACAATAACTACTGCTGCTGCAGCTACTACTACTGCAACTACTATTGTTACTTATATACTAGCAATGATAATTATCAATGATAATAATAATAACAATAATAATAAAAATAATAATAATAATAATAATAATAATAATAATAATAATAATAATGATGATAATAATGATAATAATAATAATAATAAAATAATAATAATAATAATAATGATGATAATAAAATTCTTATCATTGTTATTATTATTATTATTGCCATTGCTGTTATATCTATCAGTAATATATTATCTTTATCATTATCGTTATTACCATTATAGATCATTTCAAGGTTCTGTGATTAGTCCAAATGTTTCCTGTGATTTCTAACAAGAAGTTTTAATACTTACCTGTAGCTCTTCATGATGATTTTCTCGACTTCTAGAACTGGCGTAGTATTGACCTTTTCCTAGTCTTTTGTCTATGGTCAAGCCCAGATCGACGTTCTCTGTTCCTAGATGGGACCTGTTCTAAATGAAATAACTAAATTGCTCTTAAAGTACCTCCTTAACAGCATTCCAAACAAAAGAACACTATAAAGGTACATACAATAAGAACAGTCAAATTGCTGAAGTGTGTCTAGAAGTTCCCTCGAAATATTGCTTCAGAAATCCTCTGTAACATACAGGAGTGTAAACTTCCTTACAGATTCCTCATTCTTTGGAAGGTTGAACGTCGAAACGTTTTGTTGAACATAATAATGTGACAAGTTAAGATCTGTGTTCCTTAAGTTCGTATACGTAAGGCGTGGATCAACGAATTACTTTTGATCTATTGATGAATTGCAAAATTATTAGATTTTTGATTCGATCTTACCTTCGGCAGGAGATCTGATGAAGACTTGAGTCTGGGTGACCTTGTGACGGATCTCATCAGCCTGACCTCCAGCCAACAGTTCTATATAGTGTATGACGCCGTCATGCCAGGTGGGACCAGTTACGACAATGTCAGGTGTAGGTTACTGATCATATATGGATTTGCTTTTCGAGGCAAACAGGCGGGAAGAAGACAGGTAGAGGGTGCGTGCGAATAGATAGGGAGATCTATTGAGAGTGAGAGAAGCAAAGATAACGCATGCCAACTAATACTGACAAACATTTTGGCTTTCGTTACAACTTGAATATCATACTATTATCCTAAGAGTAACATAAGAATACATAGACTGTTGGAATAAACTGACTCATAGCATGTATGTCTAGGTGTGGGAGGCGTGATAAGGTCGTTCCAGAAGGTGTTTGGGGTCACGACCCTCCTTCCATATGACCCTAGCATTCAGCTACTGACAGAAGTGCTCAGGTCCAACAGCCACGTCCAGGCTCTGAGGAACGTCTTCATCCTCTGCTCGGCCGCTCATGTTGCCAACTTATTTAAACAAGTATGTTTATATTATCTCTATATGTGTACTATTTGAGCAAGCGCCTTCAGAGAACTTATATATTTGTGACTCTTTTTTAGAAAATTTATGCAATTTATATCCCTGTGACAAATATATAAACGAGTGTTTTCATACAGTATATAAATCTGTAATTTGTGAAGACGTAGAATGTAAAAATACTGATTTTGGTCATCCTTTGGTTTTTGCAATACTCGGGAAGCTGCCGCATCACATGATTTCTATGTGGCCATCGGCAACTCAAGCGTGGGCCGTTTTGCTAGCTGTTTCTTTCCCTACACTTCGAAGCTTTGGAACTCTACTCTCTCATGTCTTTTCCAGTAACCATGACCTGGCAGACTTATGCCAAAATTCGTAAATACTTTCCATTCTTTCCCTTCTCTCTTCTTTTCCCTTTCACAAACCTCTCCATGCTTCAATTATCCCAGTCTTGATGTGGACGTTTGTTTGTGACTACGACGGTGACTTGGTTATAGACAACGAATTCATGAACAAAATCCAGAATTAATTTTCAGCATCTGTATCTCCGACTGAAGACACAACTCGTGTATCCGATTCCATTGTTAGATGAGGTAAACGTTTTGAAACATATTAACATAAACGTTGAAAAATTCCTATGTGCGGTGATTGGACTTAAGTGACAGAAAACATCAGCCTAGGTAAGTTCCATCCGAGGACAATGAAAGAGACGAAAAATGAAGCGATTGACTGCTCTCTTCAGCAAGTCCCTTACTGCGGGAAAAGTTCCAGAGGAGTGGAAGTTTGCTAGTGTAAACTTAATGTTCCAAACAAAGGTAGTCGGTTACCGGCCAAGAGTTACATTGTATTAGCTTAACGTGTGTGGTTGAAACACTCTTAAAAGCAACCAGGACAAAATTGTAAACCATTAAGAGGGCCGCTACCTAAGAAGATATTCTCAGCATGGATTCCGACAAAATCGCTCATATCTGACAAATCTGCTTGATTTCTTTTTGTATGACATAATCAACAGCTGCGATGAAAGTTAAATATTTGATGTTTACTATCTGGATTTTCAAAAAAAAACATTCAATATAGTTCTGTCTCGAAAATTACTAACAAAAGTTATGTCGTATGATAAGTGGTGTCATCCACG
>JAUTXX010511198.1:0-11931 GCA_032273605.1 Panulirus laevicauda | reverse complement strand
CCTAGCGCTACCTCGTGGGGGGAGGGGGGTTGCTATTTCATGTGTGGTGGGGTGGTGACAGGAATGAATAAAGGCAGCAAGTATGAATATGTACATGTGTATATATGAATATGTCTGTGTATGTATATGTATGTATAGGTTTGTATATGTGCACGTGTGGGCATGTATGTGGGTGGAATGGGCCATTCTTTGTCTGTTTCCTTGCGCTACCTTGCTAATGCGGGAGACAGCGACAAAGTATAATAAAATAAATAAATAATGTGTATATGAGTCATTGGGCCATTCTTTGTCTGTCTCCTTGCACTTCCTCTCTGACACAGGAAACAGCAGTAAAGTATAATAATAATATTCCATATTCTTGTTCACACACTAAATTCCAGGAGATGCAAAGACATTAACCAATACTATAAGTGTAACTATCTATGTATCTATATCTCTGATGCCTGTTCCCTTCTGGAATTTCCGAGAGAAGGTGGCTACGGCAGTAGAGTCTCCATAACGAGTGAACTCTAGTACCACTTCTTAGCCTTTAGAGCTCACCCTTAGCAGGCAACTGGCAGCGGACACGTCTAGTGCAGTGTTTGCAGACGCTCCATCAAATGTTCCTACTGAATACTGCTACCTTATGCACCTACCTAATGTTCCTAACTACTACTTCTACCTGATACTCCTAAGTGTTTATACCTACTACTTCTATCTACTGTTACTACTATTTTCCCAAAAGGCAGGGCTGGCACATGGCACTAACCACGGGAAAATCTAGTTAAAAAAGAATTAATCGTGCGAGTTAAGTGTTTTCAAGTGTTAAGTGTGACAAGGAGAGATTGCATGTCTGTGGAGAGAATGCCAGTGGTCCATGTGCCATAAATGTAATCTGTATCTGTAACCACAAGTAAGCAGAATATATACTTACACATAATTCACTAAACAAATTTTTCATTGAAAATGGTTTTATTTGTCTATTCTTACATCATCATATGTTACATATGTGTTTAGAGTATATAAAAATTATGTTACTAGGCAGCTGAACTCATTCTTCTTTCACAATAACTGATTTCCTACACAATAGAAGGAAATCATCACTGACTACAAAAGATTACAAACATTTCTAAAGGAACTTACAAAAATCACCAAACACAATTAATGTTGGAAATAAAAACTGGTCATTAACTGGACATGCATACTCTGCTTCCCATCAGTAACATTTTGTATGGATGTTCGAATTGCAAATACAGAAAACGTCATCCTCTTTAAAGTAACAAGATCCAAATAGGACCCAAAGTTATAAATTTATGGTAAAAAATCAGCCATGCGGTATACAATCACTATTCCTTAAAAGACGTCAAAAGCCATATGTAATCCTATTTAGTAATTATACAAATTAAGGGAAAAAAGAAAATATTTTGCACAATGACCGTTTTGTAAGGAAAGTCAAATCACAAACAACAAAATGTCTGCAATCAATTCATCACTTGAGCAATGACCACTTCAACTGTTCGCGGGCAGACTGCAACACCTGTGTAAGAAGAGCAAAATGATTAATCTATAAAACTAAAAAAAAAATTGCAGTTATACGTTAAAAACTTTTCAAGAAAACATGTTTAAATAGTAACAGGTATTACTTTTGTACAAAACATAGTGAACAGGTCAACAAATGCAGAAATTAGTTGAAAAAACACAAATCGCATCTTAGAAGTAGGCTCAATGTATCAATTACTGGAAAACGAAAATTTTTGAAAATGTTACCCAAAATGTAAACCATCAAACACACAAAACACATTCTATCACCTTAAATGCACACAGTACAGAAATGCGTGTAAACTAGTAAAGAGTATAAATATATCATAACACTATCAAAGAAAACTGTGAAGACCATAGTTTTTCAAACCCAAGGTATACGTAACTATGAAGGCAACATCAATTTCTATATGTTCAATGTCAACTACAGTTCATGTGCTGATTTAATGGGCTCAAATAAGACACATGAGGAAGGTGAATCAAGGTGAATAACTGAACATGTGTACTATTTTCATGTGCTGAAATAAATGTTTAATCACCTTACTAATTTGGGGCTGGGGAGCAGGGGAGTGAATGCTGCTTGAATCTCATATCTGTAAGTAACTAAGAGAGTACGCCATGATATTACCAAAATATCTTCCCAATATAAGGGACTTAGCCCAATCTCACAAGCTGGGTGAAGTTGATGGTGTGAATTTGAATGGTATATTCAGAACAAGTTAATAATCCAATAACGTGAAATGAGAAATCTATTTTCATTTGAATATCATTCTGTTAAGTAAGAAACGGCAAAACTAGACACTAGCTATAATATTTTACATACTGTCTAACCTGCCCATACAGTAACCAGAATGCTGATAACATTAATCTATTAACATTAATTGTCCCACCACATATAACTTACATACTCATGGCAACCTAAAATCCTCGATACATTCACACATTACTCACACCTATCTACCAAACAATATACCAAATCCAAATATCTTACACAATCACTGGGGGATGATATCCTGGATTTCATTTTTATCTACTTTTTCTATACTGACCAACATAGCATGGGCAATACATGACCTAATCAAGGACATCTCGGGCATAAGAAACAAGTAAAAGAAAAAGAAAGAAATTCATCAGGACTCTTCATTTCTTTGTAGACCTAATTCTCATAGGATAAAAATTCATATGAAGTGAGAAAGACAAAAGAAGGAAGAGAACTTCATTGTGCTACATTTGAGAAATGTAATATCTCATTCTTGAGAGGTCAATCTCCACACAGAAAATGAGGGAATCAGCTGCAAAATGCATGCCAAAGGTCCAAACCTTAAGGATGAAGATGTGTGCAGACAGCTCATGAGAACAATGGCCAAAACAAGATCTAAAGAAGAGAGAGAGAGAGAGAGAGAGCAGTAACATCACAGTATACGGAAAGAGAAGGCTGAGAGAAGTGACACCAGGAGAAGTTAAGAAAAGGAGGGATTTTGATTCCACTTAAGTTAATAGAGAGATAGAGGATGAGCCACCCTTGGTGTATGAGCAATATTCCATACTGATCAAATAGCAGCTCAAGAAAAATAATTACAGCACCTTTACAACATTCCAAGCTTTTTGAAAGCTGACTTTATGATAATGATTACATGGAATTTCCAGAACAGAGTGGAGGATATGGTTATGCCCAACATGTTCATATCATTACAAGGTTGAATTTTATTTTGAAACTGAATAGGGAAAAGAAATGATTCTTAGATACAGAGAAAGGAAGAAATTGCATTGTAGCAACACTGCATTTAACATGGTTACTGCTTTCCAACTCCAAGGTTGCAAAGATCTGAAATGTGAGAGGAAGTATGATCAGTAAAAGAAAGAGAATGAGTATTAAAGGAAGAATGATAGGAAAGATGAATTGACAAATGCAAAGTGAAATCATCAGCACTAGAATGAACAGGGTCAGAAGTAAGAGACAGAGAGTCAGCAATAAGAGAGAACCCTGAAGAATACCATTATCAACTTGATAGGGAAAAGAAGTCACCCTCTTGAAGACTACAGCAACAGAACAGCCAGAGAGGAAACTATACATCAGAGAACACAGAGAAGAAATGAAACCAAAGAGGAGTTTAAAAAGCAGAGACTTATGCCACAATGTGTTGAGGGTTATGTCAAAAGTATAACAAAAATCCTTGAGAGATGAGGACTGGAGGTGAGTCATAAAGGAGAGAACACCAATGGAGCTAACACTGCAAAACCTATACTGGTGATCTGAAAGAAGGGAATGGGATTCTAAGTGTCTCAGAAAGTGAGAATCTAGGAGAGTTTCAAGATTTGAAAACAGTAGAAGCAAGAGTAGTAGGCAATAGTTTGAGGGATTAGGGCAGTCTGCTTTCTTTGGGATGGGTTGCACTAAGGAATGCTTCTAAGCAGAAGGAAAAGATTTGAGTTTTAGACTAGTGAAATAGGTGAGCTAGTTGTGCTAGCTCAGAGGTATGCTACTTGAGCCATAAACCTTGTCCATCTGGAATTGGGAGAGTACTTGGAAGCTCCTACATGAGAAGAAATTAAGAAATAGAGGATTAGCTGCTAAATTATACAAAGATGAGTTATAGGAAAATAAGGTACCAAAATGAGCAGCTTTATCAGTTGCAAAATCTGCAACAGATCAGGTTGAAAGAGGAAACGGTGAATTACAAAAGTTGTGGGAGATATTTCTAGTTAAGGATCAAAAAGACTTGTCTGTAGGAGAAATCAAGTCAGCACATTTTTTTCTATGAAAAATTGCTTGACTTTACAAAGAACAGCTTTGCAATGACTCTGAGAAGAAATGAATGCAGAGTGGGTTTTGGGGGAGGGAAGAATTTCATGGACCGGTACACATCATCCCTGACCCGATAGGCACCAGAGCAGAAGCAATCAAATCTTGAATGAGGGGAAAAAGATTTATCCTCCCTTATAATCCATGGTATATCTGGGCTAAGCTTTACTGCAAATTATCATTACTCGAGTTAACTTTGTTCACTTGTGTTGGTAAAATCATTATCTTAACATAACTTGGGTTCTGATTATGTGTTCTATCAATCCTAGGGGATATGGACACAGAAGGTGCCATTTCTCAAAAGACAGCATTAAAAGAACTAGTCTACACCTGCAGACGACAGCACGATAAGACAGCTCTCAGAGGAGGTGAAGTACCTGCCATATTTTTGCTCACTTTTCCACTGAATTTTTTACCACACAGTGCTAAGTGATGAGAATGTTATAGTGATGAATATACAAACACACAAATGAAGATAATAATTCATCTAAAGAGTAGAAAAGCTTGACTCAGGTTGTCAAGCAAATGAAATTACAGCAAAGTGTCTTTTAAGGGAGATGCAGCATCTGGTTTATTTCTATCTTTCCATTATTTTTTCAACCTAAAGATGCCGAGTAATGAATATGATAGTGATAACCATAGACACACAATTATGATAATACTTTAAGATCCTACGAGCTCCAACTCAGATAATCCATTTGATGCTATGAGGTAGAAAGCAGTAAATCTACCTTTACCTCTATTGTGCCTCAATAACCATTCACTTTTGCTAGTAACAACATTGTTATACATATGATGAACATCATAATATGTTGTGGTATTTCTAAAGGTTCTTTGATACAGTACTGAACTTGTTGACATGATAACTGAAGTGGCAAGCAGGTACGTAAAGCAAAGATAGACAGCAGCATCACATGACAATGTAAGTAATAAATGAAGCCCAATGAAAAGTAATGAAATACTATGATTTTTGCTCTTCTTCAATGAGCTGTTATTTTTCTTTATTGTTTCTAATATTCTCTAAACTCTTAAAGTTCATAAAGCTACATTTTCTATTTTTTTGCAATTACTTTTGTATTCATTAGGATAACTGGGCCTTGCAGCAACTGCAAATTTCATAATGAAATATTTTCAAAATATCAACATTTCAAAACTAAATATTTTGCGTTACTTTTTCCACCTGTATATATTTTGAAACTGAAAAAAAAAAAGGAAAGGGATGGAGTTCAAAGAAGATGGGATGTAGGACTCTGTCCCAGCCATGATAACCCGTTATGAGCTCCCAACAACACAAGGCATTCCAGCCAAAGAAGTAATACCCATCCCTGGGAAAGTAAATAAAGAAGCCATGCAGGGTTTAACTTTTGAGCTCTCCTGCAGTGCCTATGCTGGTACTGAGAGGGTGGGACAGAGAATTGGTGTGCCCAATTAGAATTAACAAAAATAAGACTGTGGCCAGAGGGGACAGAAATGATGTACGACTAGTAGGAAGGTTCAGAGGTAAAAAAGAGGTAAAGTGTGTTGGAATAGTGGTCACGATGGTCAGAAATTTCGGTAGGGTGTTTAACTAATTGTTCCACAGCATTAAAGAAAATAAAAAATAAAAGGCCTCTGCTCCACCAAGACCATCCTAATTAGATCCTTACTAATCCTCATGGTGTACATTGAAATCCCCTGCATAGAGAATCTAACCACATGGATGTGAAAAAAAACAATATAGCTTCATGGCAAGAAGTCAAATAGTTGAAGAGCTGTACATGGTACGAGGAATTGGGGGGTTGGAGGTGAACTAAACTAAACACAAAAGCAAGACAATAGAAGATAGAGATTTTGAGCCAGATTGCATCAAAGTTGTGAGTGAAGATCCATAAGGCACACACTTGGTGTTTTTATCATTCCCAACTACATATGCAAGCCTGAGAAATTAACTCCAACCCTAAAGCATCCAAGAACATATGGCCATTATACCCAACTCCCAAAACCAGAAAACATTAGCCTAAGATGCAGCAGTTGCCTCCAGTGATTTCATCTTAGCTACATCACTTCCCTCCATAAAGGAATACTTGAATACTCAGATTTGGATAAGCAAGAATCACTCTACCACCACCACTCAAATCACTCACCTAAACTTCCTCACTTCCATCACAAATGCCAAACAAGCACCAGTATTACATACACTGACCATTCTGCTAAAAACAAACACTTCTACTCCACAGAACCTCATTCACACATATAAAACCATCCAACTTAGCACTAATGACATAAAAAACAAAAAAGTAAATAACCTACTCCAAGAACACAGAATACAAATAACTCTCGTCCAAGAAAACTGATTTACACCAGATCCACCCTCCCTCCCTTTTATGATCAAACAACCTTAAAACAAGACTGCAACATCCCATTCACCAACATCACTCATCAACCAACACACTTGAAATATCATCCATGAAAACAAAATTACACAACACCTACTGCAAGATAAAAACTTAATACCACTTTCACCATCCATCCTCCAAGACACACTACCCAACCACAAAACTTGACTTACACATTCTGTGCTTACCAATGAGGAGTTTTCAACACCCATCATCCTGCTTGACTCAATATCTATACCCAAGATCCCCAAAGTGGGCTACTATAACCTTAACTTATACAACCAGCCAACCAGATTCCCAATCCACTATGTCTAACAGCCAACCTCACCAGTCAACAAAACCTGCACAGAAACACTGTACACAAAAACCACTAGGAACACAATGCATGAATTCTCCTCTAAACATCTAATTTGGCTGATTACACTTCACCTAACACATTGTACTCAACTGGCACTACTGAAACACACACAGACTGAAAGGAATGCACTTTAATCAGCAATTACACAATACACAGAAGCCATCTCCACATGTTTACCTTACTGAACTTCCTATCCCTCATTCCATCTCACATTTCAAAAATATCAACCAAGCCAGCAAAAGCCCCATAATGAATGGATTTAAAATGAATATTACCCAAACTCCTCCTTACATTTTGCATTCCGAAGAGAGAAAAATGTTCCTACAAAACCAAACACCATCAATAAAGACTACAAGACAAAGTCAAAATAGATAACACCATCACCATCTAAATTGATAAAAACACAAGCAACCGTCAACCCTTCCTTAACATGAAGAACCACAGAGCTAGTAACACCCAACTCTGGTGTGTGATGAAGGAAATCTACAACTCCCATGCCATTCCAATTTCTATACAATCATCATGTTTCCCCTAAACACATATACCTACCCAGGAAAAACTTGCCAAAAACCAAACACATCCCTAAACAAGACAATTATGATGTACCTATACAACATCCATCACGATACAACTTCACTCCCATTAGCACTAACAATTCAATGAAGACCCTAAAAAACTCCTCTGCAACAGGCCCTGACAACTTATCAAACTTCTAAATAAAACAATGTCAACCCAGTAGCAACTAGTGTACTTACTGACATCTTCAACCACTGCTGGTAATGCAAAACCTAAACATCCAGAAACTTACCAATATAGTGCTCATCCTGAAACCCTCTAAACCTCCCCAACCAGCTCCCTTTCCTTCGATCACCCCATAACATCACAATCATCAAATACCCATACTCCTTGAAAACTTAATCCAGAACAGATTAAACCAAAATACCTCACTTTCATCCACACAGCATAGTTTTACAACCAATGCCTCAACTACTGTACTGCGAACAAACCTCACAAAATACATCATGGATAGCATCAACCCACCACAACCTCCCTCTTGGACAGTGCAAATGGCAACAGCCAACAACAAAGCACGTGACACTATTTGCTGACACATCCTTACCCAGGGGTTATTTGACATTCCTCTCTATATAAATAACAACAAATGGGAAGCCAACTTAACAGCTGGCCACCCAGCCTGAGTCAATCATAAAGGTTTCACTTGTAAAATCCTCAAGCTCTACAGTGGAGTTCCTCAGGGAGTAGAAGTTTCTTCAACCCTCTATGATCTCTTTCTGCATGATGACCTTTCACCCCCTTCAAAATCAGAGTGAAAGTCCTCCAAGACTCCAAAATCACATCACAGTACCCTGGCACTACATAAGCAACAAGAAACGCATGACACTACATCATGCAATTATAACACTGGCTCACCAATTTTTTTTTTTTCCTTTTACATTGGGGGGCTCCAGTCAAAGACTGGGCCTTAACAGTAATAGAGAGAGGATTATGAAAGGATAAAGAAGAGACACAGAAAAGTATTTATGAATTTTGGAGGGAGTGAAAAATATGTCTTTTAAAACATGCCAGGTCATAGTTACTAGAAAACACATGAGAAGGTAAAGAGTTCCAAAGCTTCGAGGGGTAGGGAAAGAAACATCTATCAACAAACCGTCTCACCCTTGAGGTGACAATGGCCACACAGTATTCATGTGATGCAGCAGCCTCATGTCTGCATACCACAGAAATCCACCATCATCATCCTAATCCCTAGCTGACAAGAATCCAATCGATAATGGCCACACAG
Source organism: Panulirus laevicauda (assembly GCA_032273605.1). Taxonomy (NCBI): domain Eukaryota; kingdom Metazoa; phylum Arthropoda; class Malacostraca; order Decapoda; family Palinuridae; genus Panulirus; species Panulirus laevicauda. The sequence continues at coordinate 3,073 of JAUTXX010511198.1, read as the reverse complement.
TATTCATATTATGCAGCAGCCTGATGTATGCATCCCACAGAAATCCACCATCCTCCTCCTAATCCCTAGCAGACAAGAATCCAACTTTCACTAATCCATAACTTTGAATGATAAACCACTTATACAAAGCAAAAATTCACCCATATTACCTATCTCTTACAACACACTCATTACATTCACTCCCCAAACCACAAACATCAACACAAAGGTCATAAATAAAATATCCTTGGATCACTCACTGGTATCAGGTTTGGACGAGAAAAAGAACCCTTAACACTTCATCTGCTGCACCTTAAATCATCTCTCACCAGCTTGGGTATCCAAACTTCTTAAATCATCTCTCACCAGCTTGGGTATCCAAACTTTCAAAACAAAACATAACCACAAACCGCAAAAAACAGAGTACTTAGAACAATCACTGTTTACTTTTCAACCTTAAACATTCAGCACCTCAAAAAAAAAAAAACTTCCATTACAATCCCACCTAAACATACTCGGCAAAAAAAATCTTTATAACATTACTATATCCATCCCATTCAAATCATTTTTTAACCAACCACCAATCCCTAGGTATAAGTAATAGCATACTCCAGCTTCACACTTCAGCAGCTTACAACTACAGTTTCCCCCCCCTCTCCCTTAACAAACATAACAATGACAAAACATATTCACACTGTGATGACCTGACAAGCATAAACAACCCAGTCTTAAAACTTCACTCCACCAGGTACAGATCCATCTAATACCACATTCCCTGGCCACATACGAGTTATGCTTTTTTCTTTTTACATAATCTGGACACAACCCATTTCTTCACCATTAAGACCACTGATTAAATGGATAACAAGGCTCCTCATGCCCAAGTTGCAACTTCCACATAAAGGACCCTGAACTTTTACTCCTCAACTACCCTGTAATCATCCAAAAAACAATCATCATCACACCTCTTGACCTGTGGTCCTGTTGGAGCCCCAAAGAAGGGTCCTCAGGAGAAAGGTAGGGGAACTGTGTGTATACATGAATTAATTGTACAACCCAGTGTTACTGTGTTCTACCTGGTCAAGGTTACATTTTCCCTTTCATAATTATTTCTATATTTCAATTAAGGCCTGGCCTTGATGTGGACTTTTGCTCGTGACTGGAGCCTTCAACAAAAAAAGTCTTCATCCAATGCTGCTCCTGTGGTCTATTATATATTCATCTGTATTTGTTCAGAAAGAACAAAAGTAAATAAGGGAAATAAAATGTGCACCAAGGTGATGAGCAACAGGTTGTCACATGTTTTCCAGACACCCTACATCTGACTTAGGTTGGGATAATAGACTATACCTTACATCCCAAATTCAGTCCTATGGATCATTACTTTTCCTGACTTAACTTGTGCAATGGACTTTCACTGAGTTTTCCATTAGATTATAAACTTAGTCTAATGGGGTCTAAAGGGTCTCACAGAAGCCGAATTACAATACGCAGAAGTCTGTTATAATGGGGTTTCTCTGTGAGGCTATTACTGCATAATATCACTAACTTGAAATTACTGTACCATTAACAATGAAAATAAACATTCAGCACCATTATAGAGCACTGTAAGCGAAATAAAAAAAATTAGGAGGATATGGGGAACTACATGATCTCACTGCAGAGTATTCTATGGGAATTGGCTCTGGATGGTAGGCTTTAGTATCATTGCATCATACATGACAGCTATTGAATGGATGAGGGCAAATGGGGCCACTATTTGTTTGTACCTGATAATACCTCACTAAGGAGAGAGAGGTAATTAGGTATAAAAATGAAATAAAGGTACTGTTTAATACTTTGTTGTTCCAGTGCAATCTGCTCACTATGGTGGCTCAATGGTTGTGTATTTTGCTCCAGTAGTTTAATGGACTACTGCAATATATTTTGTATAGTAGTTCTGGTTATATTTTAGTTTGTAATTTGTAACCAAGCAAGGTTTGTTTGCCTAGTTAGTTACTGTGATGTATGGGTGCTGTGAGGTACAAAAGAATAATGTAATACAACGCCTCTGCAAGAAGAAATATGAGACTGTGATTTATCTACATAACACTTCTGAGGAAATAGTGCATAGGTTATTTGCTTCAGGCAGGAAACAGGGAAAAATCAACAAGTGCACCCTTCCCACAAGCTGTGCAATATGAAGTTGTGAAAAGAATAAAATAAGTGACGTTTTATGTACTGAACCCTTTATCTTATGCAACAGAGTCATTGAGTGATGTCATTTTATTCAAACATCCACTGGTGATTAATTAATTCTCAAAAGAAATATAACACAAAAGGACATCAAGCAACATGTTATGACAGAAAAAGTCCAATTATCTGACTGTCAGGTATCTAAGTATTCCATCTATTCATGAATATTTGTTTATATTTGATAAGCAAACCAATTACCTATCAAAGTCCAGTTATCTTTATTTTTGGAACCTTAACCCTTAAAAAGGCTGTTGACCTCAATGGAATACTCAAGCTGGGACACCTGACCTCATGTGAGAACTAATTCATGAACTGGCCGCCTCTGCCTTGAGGTGAAATATATGGCATCCCATCCACTGTTTCTAGAACACTACAGACCTAAACTTTTTCCATATACTGGTTAGTATATGTAATATCTAAGACACCTGTAGGAGATCTGTGCCTTCACATTATACAATAATTTCTGAAGCTATAAAACTCTTACAAGTTAACTCAGATAAGTGATAAAAACCATTAGTAGTCATATCTGTTTGTAAGGAAAACACTTACAAAAATACCACACATCTCACTTGGTATATTCATATTCTATTTATCATACTTAATCGCCATCTCCCGCATCAGTGAGGTAGCACAAGGAAACAGACTTGGAATGAAACAACCCACCCACATGCACAAGTACATACATAAACGCTCATGCACACACGTATACATACATATACATTTCAACATATACATACATATACATACACAGATATATACATATAAACACATGTACATATTCATACATGCTGCCTTCATCCATTCCCGCCGCCACCCCGCCACACTTGAAATGGCATCCCCCCTTCCCCCACACGCGTGC
>JAUTXX010511167.1:0-11933 GCA_032273605.1 Panulirus laevicauda | reverse complement strand
GAAGAGATATTGTAGTCTGAAAAGTACAGTTTCAATTTAGCTCTCCTATTCCTACTCTATTTCATAATAGAATCATATGTAACCGGTGCCAAAGCATTCTTTTTACGAAGTTGAAATTATATAGACTGATAGTGTATGATTTGGAGACTTGTATACTTATCTGCAAAAGTAATGTGGTACTGGTGAAAACTATAGAGGTAATGAAAAATGTTAGGTAAATGGATGTAAAAGTAAAAATCAACAGAATCTATGAAAATCTCACCAGCTGGTACTTACAGTAGAAATATATCAACATTTTCTGTGTTTGGGAAGAGGCTGCTGAAAGTAATTGAGCTTGGAAAAGAAATGACTAGAGAGATTGAGTGAGGTATGAGAAAATGTGAGAGATGGACAAGGAATGGAAACTGTTAAGGGAAGAATTCCTTACAGGGTCTCCCTGAACAGTACCATTAGATACCAATGAATACCACCAGAAACCACCCAGTAAATGTCATGGTAAAACTTTATATACGACTTCAGAAGCAATGGAACAAGGGTATGAGGCAGCAGTAACAGATAAGGTTTGTTGCATAGATACACAGATGCAAGGTTCAAGTGAGATGGTCTTGCTTTGATACTGCTCGAAAAGAAAAATAAAGAGAGAGGGCAGTTCCCTTAAAAGCAGTAGAAGAAGAGGATATTAAAGCAAAGGTTCTGTCTCCTCCCTCCAATGACAAACTGGATGGAAAACAGGTTGGAAAATATATCTCGCAAGATTAATATGCTTGAAGGAAATTTTTAAAGAAAGTCATAAGGTAGAATGAACATGAGTATGTCATGCATCCCTTCACTTTTTGTTACAAAGACAATAGTAAGGATAAACTTGAGCTCCAGCCTCTCGACTTAACATGCCTATATTATTCCTGTTGTTGAAGAATGATACAGTAATTCTTAACCTTTCAAAGCAGGTGACATAGTTTAATCAATGTTGGTATGTTACTGTAGCATGGATAGGGAGAGATCAGTGATGAGAAGATGAATGTTCGATAATGGAGAGTAACAAGTTATCATCAAGCCTAATTTTGAAAATATTAAGGATGTTACTCTGAACAGCATTTTCTGGAAGCTTATTCCATGCATCCATAATGTCATTGATAGAGAAGTATTTCTTACAATCCAGATTAACTCGGTGACCTCTAAATTTTAGTCCATATCGTCTCGGTAATATTGGCATTACTGTATTGAGCATTTCTAACCCAAAGATCCAAAATGCTCCAAAATCTGAAACATGACATTACAAGTGGAAAATTCCACACCTAAACACATTAGTTTTTCACTGTATAAATGGTATTTCATATTTTTTTACTGTTAGCTACTTGTGAATAAATGTAAGAAGATGAGGAAATTTGATTATAGAAGAGGTAGAAAGAAGCTTCATAAGCTTAAATTGGAATACCTCTCTGAATACTTAGATATAAGATATAAGTCTTAAGAAATTTTATTTGAAATATTTCAGGTTGAGGAAGAAATGTTATGCAGCCTAAACTTGAGCTTCATGAGAAGTGAAAGCAACCTGAATTACATGAGAGCTGCCACTTTACTTATTAGAACTTGCAGCTTTGACCATCTTCACACCTTAACAAAGTGCAGTCAAGCACCACCAAGGGAAGACTGCCAGAAATTTTTGTTTAATGATGATGAATCTCAACCACAGCCATCACAGGTTGTATTTCATCACAAACACTGTTCATATATCCACTTAACCTGGTATAAAAATTTTCAGTTTGCTTTTACCCACATCATACTGCCTTTCCCTATATGGCATGTATATTTGCTAAGGCAACCCTCATTCTGCTTTCAGATTCTTATATTTAAGCGGGAATAAGTAGTAGTTGCATCATTTACCTGATAGGCAATTAGCTCTGTAGAATTTGTTAGCACTAGCCCTACCTTTTTGCAAAATGATAGGAGGAATAGATAGAAGTAATACGTAGAAACATTAGAGAGGAGCATGAGGTAGAAATTGTAAGTAGGAATATTACATGGGAGCTTTAGGTATAAGTAATAGGTTGGAACATTAGGTAGAAGTAGTCAGTAGGAACGTTAAGAAGAAGCCTCTGAAATCACTGTGCTAGGGTTGCCTTCTGCCAGTGGTCTGTTAATGGTAAGGCACTACAGGCTAAAAAGCAGCACGAGTTAACAAGTTATGGAGACTTATCCCTTGGTTACCCTTTAAAAGGAGTTCCTGAAAGAAACAGGCATCAGAGATATAGATAGATAGATAGTATTTACCTATTACCATATTAGCCTTTTGGAAATATCAGGAGGATTCTGTCAACCATCACTTGCTACCCTGCATTTAGATAGTACTCAACAGCCATATGATCTTTTCTGTCTTTTGTGATATGAAGTACTGTTTAGTTTTATTGTTGTGGATATCATTTTAGGTATTTGGAGATTTTAAGCGATTGTTTTGACATATGTATATTTCAGGCTACTGCTTAAGTTACATCTTCTTCTTTATGTCTAGTAATCTGTATAATGTCTCCTTTTCCTGCATTACAAACAGAAAGTCACATGTCCGATCTTAACCTCCCCAGTTTTCATGCTGGGCTTTTAGAAAAAGTGCATGGTATTAGCTTGATTATATGACAAGGGTCTTGTAAGCTGCCTGCTTTGTTTTTTTACTTTTCGATTGGTTGAAATTGGTTATATTTTTGGGATCAGTTATGTTTTTGGGATATTTTTGAAAACTGGTGAACATTGAACCAATAATGTTCTTTTGTCTGTTAAAATATCATGCTCCTCACTATTATAGTCTTTCATCGTTTTTGAGTATTTTGTTAAATTAATGACTAATTTTAGATGATGGGAGTTATCATACCAGTTGCTGCCTATGCTTGTGGCAGGAAGTGTAATTTGGATATACCCTAACACTGCTTACAGTAAATTTCTTATATCCACATCTAATTCCTATCCTGAACACATATCATTTTGAGTCAGTTTTATTCCAAGAGATTTATTTGGCCTATAGATGTCAATAGATACATTGGAAATATCTTTAGTAGTGTTCTTGACTCACTGACACTGGCAAAAGTAAGGTCTGTTGTTAACCTAAATGTCTGGAGAAGATTCTTAAGCCACCGTGTTTTTGAAAGTTGAAATTACCATACATAATATAACCACAAAGAAATGTATGTTTAATATCATATGCTGTTTCAGATACAGAACTAAAGTCACCACATGACAAGACCAAAAGAGAAGCAAGAGTGTCTTATGTCAGGTCATAAGAGAAAAGTCTTGAAGAATCAGTTTTTTGGCAAGGTTAAATCTTCAACCCAAGATTAAAATTGAATATTTTGTTGCAGATGCATCAACAGAGACTTTTTTAGGAACAATGTTAAAACTTACTTTTCTCAGGAATAGTAATTGAATACTCTGCTCCCTTTGTTGAATACATGTGGCAATCTTTGTGTTATGGGGCACTACAAAATTTTTAAGTTTAGACAATGGAAGTAAAATGTTAGTAAGTAAGAAATGTTTACCAGTGAAAATAATCTACGTTGAGTTTGACTGTGTAAGATATTGAATCATTGTGCAAAAACATTCATCTTGATATGTCACAGGATATGTATGCTAGTGCTCAGTAATTCTTATGAGTGAATATTAGTAAGCTAATCTTTGAGGTGCAATAGTAGCTTCATTTACTTTTCTTTATTCCCCTCAGTGGTAGCGTAATAATGGATGTACAGGTATTTGGAGTCAACCTAGAGAAAATGTATGATTGTAAGGAGGAAATGTATGATTGCAAGGAGAAAATATTTGATTGTAAGGAGAAAATGTACGATTGCAAGGAATGTGGAAGGGAATTCATTGCAAAGAGTAGCCTCAGCAATCATATGCGCTGTCACACAAAGAAAAAGATCGAATGCCAAGAATGTGGGAAAGTATTCACCCAAAAGAGCAACCTCATCAAGCATAAGCGTATTCATACTGGTGAAAAGCATTTTTTGTGTGAGGAATGTGGAAAACAGTTCACTCAGGAGAGCACCTTAATCACTCATAAACTCATTCACACTGGGGAAAGAAAGTTTGCATGTGGGGTCTGTGGGAAAAAGTTCATCATCAAAGGACACCTAACCACTCATATGTATGTTCACACTGGTGAGAGAAAATATGAGTGTGAGGCTTGTAGGAAACAATTTACACAAAAAAGTAGCCTTAACACCCATATGCTTATTCATATAGGTGAAAAAAAGTTTGAATGTCAAGAGTGTGGGAAAAAGTTTATTAGCAAGAACCATCTCAATATACATATGCCTATTCATACTGGTGAGAAAAAGTATGAGTGTGAACTGTGTGGAAATCTGTTCACTCAGAAAAGCAGCCTCAACACCCATATGCATCTTCACACTGGTGAGAGAAGGTTTGAATGCAAGGAATGTGGGAAGACTTTCACCCAAAAAAACAGTCTCAACGTTCATTTGGCTGTTCATTCTGGTGAAAGAAAATATGAATGTGAGGTATGTGGAAAGCAATTCACTCAGAAGAGTAGCCTTAACACCCACATGTTTATCCACACTTGAATGAAGTTCATGGTAAAAGTATAACTGATACCTCAAGAAAAACTCTGTAAGATATCAAAGAGAACATCCCAGGAAATGCCCGTACAGTGGAAGTTGAGATTACATCAGTATGAGGATCAGCACACATCCTGAAGAGAATTCAGAGTACTCAGTTATTATGAACTAACTAATGCTTAGGTCATATGATAAGGCAAATTGCTAGCATGAAACTGTATAATTTGAATTAACACGAAGAAAAGAATGCATCTAGATAAAGAATTATTAGAATACATAAGGTCTGAGCCTACCTTCAGTTGAAATGAACAGGTGAAAATCACTGAATTATTACTTTGAAAATGAAATAAAGAGAATCTAGCCATTTTGGGAGAGATATATTATTCTAATTAAATCAGGAATACCTGAACTGATCAGGAAGAAGTGATGGGTATCTGAAGGTCATCTCAGGAAACGTCTTTTAGAGTTCAAGGCAATCTGAGGTTCACTCAGTATACCAAAGAGAACACTGTGGGCTCCATTATTATAAACAGGATAATCCTTGGGTCCTTTGGTGAGGATCTAGTAAAGCATATCTTTCAAAAAAAGGACATATGTGAAGATATTTGTTTGTGATGACTTTAGAAAAGAAAAACCTCACTTTGGATGTATTTGATGAGGCATGATGGATGGCTTAATGCCCATATAATGAATATATTACTATCATTCAACTTTTAGATGGGACATAAAAATTCCTAGTGACTTGCTCATTCCAGCTAACATAAACATAGGAAAATGAAGCTTAGAATACCTGAACAAGAATAAGAATTTTGGCAATTGAAAATTCTTGTTCAGAATATGACATTGCAAAGTTAAATAGTTCAAGTTATGAAGCACAAGAAAGGAACTTTCCCAGATGCAAGATCTTTGATAACAGAGTGCCATAGCTAGAAAGAAGCAAAAGGTGAATTATGAACTCAATAGAAGAAAGAGTAAAGTAATTCAGCAATGGTACCAAATGTAAGCAAACCAGCAAATTTATAGTACAGCTGAACTAGATGTGCTAAGACCAAGGGTAAAGTAGAACTTAATATAACCATTTGTCAGATTTAACCCATTCACCATCACTGGTGATTATATTTGTCATACATTTATATATTTTGATTTTAGAAACCCCCAGTCCACTGCTGACCTTTGCAGTTGATGTGGCATGAGACTCTAAATAATCAATTAATCTAGTAAGGCTGTACATTAGACACAAGATTAACTCATACCATATCAACCCTCAATCTGTGGAAAGTGACATGTGCCATTAATAATGGCCCATGTGGAAATGTGTGTATGTGGTATTCTCAGCATCTACAAGAAAATTTTTAAAATTCTTTTAAAGACTGTGACGTTTTTAATTTAATTGATTTTCTGAAGGAAACCGGTATTTTGTAAATATTTATTTTTAGATACAAAATCATGTATATTGATCCTTCATTTAAAAGATTTTTTCTTCAAATTTTTTCATCCCTTTAGAATTTTAGATATTTCCTTTAAAGCATCTGCTCCTATTGACCTTTGGTGTTGATGCAGTAGATAATTTTGAAGAATCAATCTGTCAACAAGTTGATCATGCAAGAAATGACTGTAAGAGTTAAGTGAGGAAGTAAGCACAGTCAGATTTAGAGAGCTGACCAACTTGTGTGCTAAAATGATTCAAAGATATGGAGAGGATGAGTGAGGAGAGATTGACATAGAGGGTATCTGTGTGAAGAGTGTAGGGAACCAGGGGAAGGGGAGACTGAAAGGCAAATGGAAAAATGTAAAGACAGAGGCTTTCGGGTATCATGACCCGAACATTCATGAGGGTGAAAGGTGTGCAAGGGATAGAATGAATTAGATCAGTGTGGTATGGGGGGTGGGCTGTGACTGGTCTGAGCCAGGGCACTTGAAGGAGTCAGGAGAAACCATGGAATAGTCTGTATGGCTTGGCTTCAGATTGTGTGCACCAGTAACATTGCAGTGAGAGAGTGCATATGAACAAATAGGGCCATTCCTAATTTGTTCTTGGTGCTACCTTACTAAGGCAGGCAATGCCAGACAATTGTGAAACATAGTCTTGCAGCAAAAAATTGAAGTATTTGGTTATGGAACATGCTCTTGTGTGGCTGTAGTCACTATTGCCAGCCATTAGATTTTTCTTAAGCTTGCTTTGGTGTGTGGCACTCTTATTAGCATTAGTAGTTTATCATGTCTCCAACTCTGAGAGTAGATTCTTTAGGTGAAAAAGATTGTAATATAGATGCTTAGAGTGAAGATCGCCTATACAGTATGTATGACTGGATAAGATGGACAGTGATGAAACTAGCTGTAATGAAGTACATGATTCAAATTTTGAGGTCACAAGATTAAAGAAAAACAAGGCTAAAATTATTGTTCACCCAAGTATACCTCAGTAATCAAAACTAGAAATATATCATAATAAAACGGTGAAAAAGCATGGAAGTTCCAGTGAAGATATAACACTAGAAATTTATCATGTTCAGTGAACGTAGCAATATAACACATCGTGATGAAACAGGCTATGCACCACAGGGCCAATACACCTCCTCTCCTTATTTTCATGCGACCTTTGATACCATTGTTTTATTTTTGTAAAGGTCTTCAAGCCAATTTTGATTATTTTTCTTTTTTATACAGTCTCCATTGTTTTTCATTTTGAGTGATGATTGGAGGTCAGCAGTACATATATCATTGTCCATTGTTTTTATTTTGGGCAGTGATTGGAGGTTAACTGTACCAAAATATGACAGCGAATGGGTTAATCAAATTATCATGCAGCTAGACCAAGTTCAACACAATCTTGTAAAACCACCTGCTATTTAAACAGTAGATTCAGTACAGTTTGACCAAATGTACTGAGACTTAGAGTGATAAAACAGGACCAAATAATTGAAGACCAAGAGTGATGCAGCAAGGTCAAATGGAGCCAGAAGAGCTTACCGAAGACCAGCTTAATCAATTGCTACCACACCCTGAAGACAGCCAGACCAAGTGCTTTCAATGGCACCCAAGTGAAGCGGGATGTAATGTATCTGATGTAGGCAATAGGGTCAGTTGCTCAGAGCAAAAGATCCAGATTACAGATTGACTTAATACAAACAGAAATAACATGCAAAGGTCTTGGGTGCCAAAGATATGAAACTGTGGCAGTCTAGAAAACAAGCATGCAAACCAAACGAAAATTAATAGGTACATAAGGAATTTTAATATGAGTGTTGTGGGAATTACACTTAAAAGGAGAGTTCTGGAAAGTAATTAAAGTCAGTGAATATAGACTGTTCTTAAATCAGATATGTCAAAAGGCTAAAGTATGAAAGAACTCGGTATCATTTAGAAATAAAGACATTCCTTCACAGAAGAAAAAGGTATTAATGAATACATCTTTCAGCTTTACTAATTCTAGAACCTAACTTCATCAGCAGAAGCAATAAGTGAAGTAACTGATTGGCAGTTTAGGCTCTTCTGTATTTTTAAGTGTATGATAACAATTTTTGATTAAGCTTTTATTAAAAAAATCATCCTCTTAAGAATGAATCTCTAGAAGATTATGTGTGTAGAAGGGAAAGGAGTAACATTGGAAATCCCTGATGAAAATAGTAAAACACCAAGAAAAATTGCAAAAAGAAGGTTTTAGAACTATAGAAGAAACTAGAAATGTGTTCCCTGAAGTGTGAAAGTTAGGATGTGGAATCAGCTTAACTTACAAGAAAATCTTTGAAGTTAGTATGAAAAATTTTCTTAATTCACATTTTTATTTTTTGTATATGACTTATGGTTAACAATTCAGTGACTACATTAGTTATCACCTGAGAGTAGGTTAATTTTTATATAAATCACCGGTCATGTATTGAAATTGTATCTTAAATGCTTGACCCAGTTTACATTGTTGTAAAACAGGAAAATACTGTAGAAGGTAGATGAAACATCAGTGGTCTCCTAACATGAAACTGTTTTTAAGTTGTCTTTAAGACTTGTAATAATTTTAAATAAAAGAGAGGATGTGGTGACCTGTATGATGGGATAATTCAGAGGGACTGATAAACAATCTACTATCAGGTGTAACCCACTCCATTACATATACAAAGTTTCATAAGCATATTTTAAAGGCCTTAGAACTTTTGAGATGGAGTGACATGATTAAATGCAAAAACAGGAAATATATATGCTTGAAGAATGGAAATAGAATACAGCATATAGAATTTGAAGGCTTCGTGTAACAATCTAAAAGAGAACAGTAGAATACTGTGCATTTCAGAATCAAGACCTCATCACAAATGAGTTCATGAATGTAGTATGGCTAATTACTAAAGACTAAATATTGCTTTTAAGGATTAAACATAGAGATCCTTGCTATCATAAGTAGGTGCAGCATTAGAAATTCAGAATGTTTGTATATTGCTGAATTTCCTAGTCCTCCAAAATTCTGAGTATTTTTGAAGAAATACATTAAAAGATAATCTTAACTTGCTGTTCATCAAGCAAGTGGGCTAGGCTGCCTATCAGTGTGATATCATATTTTTCTCATGCTGTTTTTCTCATACTAGGTATATGCATGATGTCACAATACTTAATGGGAATTATAAAAGCAGTGCACAAAATCAAACATTTTATTGACAAATCTCAAAAAAATTCACTTTTCTGAAGTTTCCAGAATTCTGAAGTCTGGACTGTTCATGTTTACATGTACTAGAATTAGGGAACTAGAAATCTTTGCAAGAGAGCACCTTTTTTTTGTTATAAATGGTACATAATCATGAAATAAATCAGGTACAGTATTACTGAGTTCCAGACTAGGTCAAGTAATTTTTTCTTCTAGTACATGTTCATTACATTGATCAGCCTAACAGCACAACAATATATGTAAGGTATATAGAATTTTTTTTATCCTGATGGTATCTATGATCCATACAAACCTGGCTATTGATCTGAAGAAAACTGCAAAGTCGACTATCTGTAATGAACTAAAAGTACAAGGAATCTCATCATTGAGTAAACTTTAGTTTCATCATCTAGGAGCAAAATGGGCCTCACAAATCTCCACAGAAATCATTCCATGAAGTTAAAGTATATGAGGACTGCAACTGGAAAAAGCAAAATTGCTCCTTTATCATTGGATAGCTAGAACTATATGGGTCTGTCTAAAAGACCAGTATTACCTGTTAAACAGAAACCAAAAAATGTGTTATTCCTGTTTTGCTCATCTTCACTTGAGCTAATATACACTTGTATGGGGAGGCATTTGGGCCTTCCATAATATTCCTGCAGAATATATGACAGTCATATGAGTGAATATTATACCACAATTCCGTTTAGATGCATAAAATTCATGGTGTTATTTATGTGTAGTTATGTTTTACATGCACTGAAGTTCATCAGATTAATTCTATTTCATGAAATATTTTAACTTAGGAAAGAAATCACCTTTACAATATAAGGAACTTCAGTGGTCTGTTAGTCTCTTAAGTTTTTCCTACTCACTGTCACTTGGGAGCAATGTAATGTATTTGAAATAAAAATTTACTGCCAATCCCCCAAAAATTCTGCATATATAAGCAAAACCAGAGAAGTATTTATTAAGCAGTATTTATTGGCATTACATTTAAGATGAGACTATATTACTCTACACTGCATCAGTATTTATGCTGTAGTTTATACAAGTAAAATTTTTGATGTTACCTTAATGAATATTACAAACAAAAATTACTGTCCATCGACCGCTCTACTGTAATTCTACGTTTTTCAGGATGCCAGTGCACAATAAATGCTAACATGTTTTGTATTTTTGTGTGTGTGACTGTACTGTATCATCAACCTTTGCTTTAAGTGAATATTATGAAACGTAATACCATTCATATTGGATACCATGCTCATTCTAATTCTCCATTAGTAATGTTTTTCAGTGTTATTGTTTCAGATTGTTGTTGATTTAGTCCAAAGTACCCTTTACCTGGCATGTAAAATTCAATTGATTTATATTGTGCTTGTATGCAAATACTGTTTATAAGTTGATTATCTTTAACTGTATAAGTGTAAGTTTTGTGTCACAATCTGAATTTTTCTAATAGACATGTACAGCAGAATCTCACTCATTTGCACTTCATTATAAGGCAATTTAGGGTACTGTCCTCCTTCACTATAGATGAGGGATGCATTCTTGGGTAAAATTGTTTAAAGTGATCTTAAAAGTGGTCAGGTTTCTCTATTAGAAGGGGGTTACATACCGAACCCTTCCTCTTGATCCAGTTTTCCCAATTTTAGACTTTTCTTTTTTTAGAAAAGACTTAGAATATGTAAGCCATATAAAACTACTGAGAATGTATGTAAATGCATAATACCAACTTTGGCTGAAGTTTGCAGCATGAGGAGCAGATTGTGCAGGGCTGGAGTAGATTGCTACGTATTAGCATAAAGAACTTGACATCATCACAATGTTGGTTATGATTTCAGAATCCAAATTAATTTGATAATATATAGTTTGTAATCTCTGTATTTAAAGTATATTTTATATTTCTGGTAGAATTGATATTTTGTATTCTTTTCTCTTTTTAACACCTGGATTCCTCACTCTTAGGTTATCCTTGGTTTAATGTGAGTTTGACATTCAGAGAACTTATGATTTTGATTGCAAATAGTTTCGGATTTTGGATTTTCGGAGTAGGGATGCTCAACCTGTACTTTATCTCTCCTTTGGCCTTGTTTACCATCTGCAGACTTCTGGGAATAGAATTGGCAAGGTTCCTGAAGTATTCTAAGTCTTTGTTATGGGTCCATACGGTCTTGATCTGAATGAGGGAGGCACTGATGAAGTGACAGGAAGCAGCTGCCTGATCATTTGCCTAGAAATCTTATGTGTACCCACATTTGCTTTTTGGTGAGAATTCGGGCCTTCTCCTCCATAAAAAGTTAAGAGCCAACCATCCTGAAGCATGAAGTGAAATTCACAAAATTAAATGACACTCAGGAAGAGTAAAGAAAAACATTCTTCCCTCAAGATAGCCTGAGGCATACTGAGGCAGGTTGCTGGTGCTCACGCCGTTAGAAACTCTAGTTTCAGTGACTAGATATACTATGATTTCTCCTTGAGAGCGTCATATGTTTGTATTCGCAATAAACCTTAGACATGTATTGCCTTTGAAAATTTGTTGGGGCGGACAGTGTTTTCCTGCAGATGTTGTAGTTCATTATGATACCAAGAATATGAAATACTGCACATAATAGTAGTGCTGAATCATCGAGCCACACCTCTTACACATCAAATTTTATGTGGTAAAAGTAAATTTTTTTCCATGAATATATTTATAGCAAATTCATTTAAAGCAAGGTAGGCCAGTATTTCATAGTGAT
>JAUTXX010511157.1:0-11933 GCA_032273605.1 Panulirus laevicauda | reverse complement strand
TTCCCTTTTAGTCGCCTTCTACAACACGCAGGGAATACGTGGGAAGTATTCTTTCTCCCCTATCCCCTATATATATAAATATATATATTTCTTACTTTCTTCCCCAAGAAATAATAACTACTCTGTTAATATATATTATCTACATGTTGACTGTTCATAACTGGATGGGTGTTAACTGGTGCTTATTTTATACTAAAAGCACTTAATACAAAAGTGGATATTATGTGGTAAAATACAAAGACATAATCTTGAGCTTTAAATGTCTCAGTCTTGAGTAACATAAGTGCTCAGTTTCACTAATCTTTTCAGACTGTCATATAATTAATGTCAATAGTGAAATGAAAACTATTGGTTATTTCTCATTTGAATGTTGGAATGAACATTCCAAAATGAAGTCATCAGATATGATCTTTATCTTATAGGTTCACAATTCACACTTTTCAAGTGCTTTTTTTTTTAATAGATTGACTTGAAGTACCTGAATATCCTTCCTTAACTATTTTTACACTGATTTTTGGCAGTAACAGCATGATATGAACATTGTGAATCATGAAAATTGTCTTGTTACTAGGCCAGTTGATGAATTTCAGAAAAATGGCTGTTTGTGTAGATTTTTCATGGAGAGGTGAAGTATTTCATAATCATATAAGTTTTCAACTGTAAGATTAAGACGAAAATATTCTAAATCATTTTATGAATGTATGTAATACTTCTTTCTACAGATATTAGGTTTGAATCATCAGTAGTTTGTCATTTATATGCAAAGTTACCCTTCTTTTTTGTAATGTATACTTGATAATTTCATTGTTATAAAGTCAAGTATTTGTTTGAGAGTGCATACAAATGTTTACTTCTGAAATGGTAACTATGTACATAATGTAATTCATAATTGTTGATACAGTTTTCTTTGAATGTAGCTGATTCTTGTGTTATTTGAGACAGACAATTCCAGTATATGTGGTATTCCATCAATTTGAAAATTGTAACAACTGGAAATAATGTCTCAAAAGGCTGTGTACAGTTTTGATAACACTTTGGTTAGTTCCCAGAAAAATTTCTTATATCTTGTGAAGACAGTTCTTTTTAGATTAAATGTCTCATAAAATTCATATTCATTTTTGTTAGTACTAGTTAATGTTATGGTAATGAGTTTATCTAATGCCTGGGACTTCTTGTAAAATCAGTTACTGTTATGTAAAGGCATTAGAAAACAAGGTCTCTTTTCCATTTCGTTGGAGTTGCTTGGAATTTTAAAAGTGCCATAAAACAGAAAATATCTTGCAGTGAACTAGACAGATATGGCCAGTTTCACAAATAAAACAATATAATTACATGCGTGATACCATGCATATTCCAACTTATGAAAACAGTTTGTACCTTATTTGATTTTACAAATGAACTCATTTCTCTTACTTAATACCATTTCCAAGTGCAGCTTAATTCAATTACATGAATGTCTTACATTTTCTATTTGTTCAGATTTAATTTTTATTGCATGGTAATGTTTTAAATGAAATCAAAATGATTCCCAAAGCAAAACTTCTTAATTCATGGCATCCAAAAGATTACCTTTAACTAAAGCCTTATGATTTCTGGTTAGAGTTCAGTAGCTACTTTGTGAGGTATGTAGAAGGGCTCTCAGGTTTTGCATTAATTAGGATGCTCATGGTAACAAAGAGTAAGTGGATATACATATTTCAAGTAGTTCAGAATGGCATTATGTCTAATGCTTGTTATTAAACAAAAAAATATCCCAAGTTTACTTTGAACTGCAGTACCTTTTCTTTCTGTCTCTTGGAACAGTAGTAACAATGTTCATTTCTAGTGATACTAGGTGCGAAGAATATTTGTTGGGGAGTTTTGCAGTGTGCACAAAGCCAGTTACTGTTTTGTAAAAACCCGGAACTAAGCAATCTTTCTCACCCTTGAGGAGCCAAGGTACAAAATGAGACAGAGCATAAATAATGTGAATTTTAGCCTTAAAACTGCTAAAGACTTTAGCTGTTGATGTGGTAGAGACTTTTATGCTGTCATGAAATTCCAAATTTCAAGTATACTTTCTCCATTTAAGATTCTTTCACAATAATCTCTATAGTGATGCACATAACTGTATAATGTTGTTTTCTGCTACTGTACTGAAGGCTAAATTTCAGAAAACACTACTCATTGCTCTAAAGATTTTATTTTACAGAACTCGAATACATTTTTATATTTTTTATGTGAAATTCTTATCTCTAATTCGGAATGCTTTTTCCATACTAGCAGCAAATATTCACAAACTTCAGTATTGTTACCTTGTTAAAGTTGAATAAATGTAACAAGAAAAAAGTTAAAAATGTGAGCATCTTTCTTCAACATTGTAGTTGTAGTCACAACTCTATAGTCTTTGCTCATCTACAGCAAGGCAAGCTAGACCAAATTTTGATGGTAAGGCAACAAATGATGAGATTAAAACAAGCTTGTTGGCAGTTAGCATTCGTTAGTGATCATAAGACCAAAACCAGCATTCAGATGAAGTTTAAGTGTATTTGTGACTTAATGGTGTGTAAACCACCACAAGAAAACAACACAGGATAGGTATGAGATAGCTAGAAAATTATTACCATTCTTATAATATGTATTACTCTACAGTTCATAGTGGCAACCTGGTGTTGTTTAATGTTATAATATGTGTTTATCAATGAAAGAGTTATGAATAAACAAACATCCTAGATAGAATATTGCATTCATATAGGAGAAAGAGAGAAGGCTACATGCCACTGAAGGTCATATCTTAGCCACCTTTGCTCATCACATAAGCTTAGAATTATACCCATGATGAGGATACTTTATGATTCACAATGATCTGGTGGCACCCTCAAATTGGAAGCTTTTCAGGAATACTAAAACAAAAGAAAAAAATTAAAACCAATAAATGTAGAGTGAAATATATACGCGCATTATTTGTAAAAGTTTTAGTTTCTGGACCCACATGTTCTAAAAAGATATATAATTGTAAGAAACCTTATATAATAGTATGTAAGACCCCACCACCTAGATGCTAACTTTGAAGGCTTACCTTAAACTATATTTCATCCACCTGGTCATCCACTCTGTTAAAAGAAAATAACAAAACTGCAAACCTTACAAAAAAGGACCTAAGAACAATCACTGGTTGCCTTGCCTCTCACTGCCTGCGGGAAATGGCGAATAGTATGAAGATGTTTTGCACTCAATTCTTTTCAACAGCAACACAGACACATGTCACTGTACACAGGCTGAGGATATATGTTTCATCAAAAAGCATTCAATGTGCATTTGATCCGTGTTAAAGTAAGAACAGCTCACCCTCTCACAATGAAATATCATTTCATTACTAAGAGTTGTAGGCTGCGGTGGGGTTGAGGAGTAATGCCCCCACGAGGGTTTCAAGGGGGCAAGTCCCTTTAACTCTTTTGGGTCTATTTTCAAAACAGTTGTGGGTGCCAGGTCCAGACAAACTTTGCAAAAGCTGTGGGATGAATTTTCTAACCTGCATTTGAAAAGTTCCATGTTTCCTGTACTGAAAACAGGCAATTATGAATTTCATCCTGAAATCTAACATTCAGAAATATATGAAGAAGGTTCAGTTATCAAAAGGTATCCATGAGGGAAAGACAGTGCACTCCCCCAACCTCATTATGCAGCAGCATAAAAATTAGATGATGTGATTCACATCTAAACCAGCCAACTACCACATTTGCACTTGTCAGATCATGATGAGTGCTTCTGAATATAATTATAGAGGAAAAGTCATTCTCAAAGTACAAGGAGTTGAATTATGGATAATGTGCTAGGGCTACTGGTACAAACTCAGATTACTAAATGGCGGTAACACATGAAGCTTTAAAGGCCTAAGCAGTGTGTGAAGATTGAAATTTCTTTGTGGTAGTGTTAAAATGGTTTACAATACTTGTTTTAGCATTTCATATATTGCTAAAATCCACACCATTTGTGGGAGATGACTTGAAAAATTCTCCATCCTAAAAGGGTTAAAGCTAAGGAGATTTGCACATGAGACAGTCTCATTCACTGCATGTGCTGCTCTGAGAAACATGGCAGTTCTTCAAAAATTTAGTAAATCTAGAGATCTGAGCAGAACTTAATGATAGGTCATTCTAAGGATATTGCAAGTAGTACTGTCACAATCTTGATCAAAAATATTTCCCAAGTCTCAAGAGAAAACAGAAAGGGTAGTTAATAATTGCACTTTGTTCACTTAGAAAAAAAAAATGAAAATTTGGTTTTCCCTTACTGTAGTGCTATTAAAAATGTCTTAGAGAAAATATGATCATGGTTGTGGTATGGAAGAAAAACATGACCATCCAATCACTATCCCTTATCATTTCCTATTGAATTTGTACAATTCACAGTGATGACCCCTCAAATGCCCAAAAACAAAGAAATCCTCGTATCTGCAGAAAATTCTCATGTTTGCTACTGCTACAGTATACAGTTTTGTAACTTTAGGTTACTAAATAATTTACTGTTAAAAGCAACATGTGGATTATATTAGAAGCGACTGTTCCTTCTTTAGTTAACTGGCTTTGTCTCAAACTTCTTTTTTTATTCACAGTTTATGTGTTGTGAAAATGCATTATATTCATATAAACTACCTAGCACAAAATGACTTTGGAGTGATGAAAAGTTTGCCCTCGTGTGCAAGGTAATAATGTACTGTATGTTTATTTTAAAGTAATCATCAAGGTAAAGACCCTGAGTCAGTAGAGAAATAAATTTGTTTTGAAATTAATGTATTCATCAGATTTGTTCAAAGGCAATCAGTAGTAACGAAGTTGCAGTGTTTGTATAAGTGACAAATTTGCTTGTATATTTCAAAACTTCTTAACCTGAGAGTATGTATAGAAATCAAATCTTCATATCAAACAAATGGGTCCAAAAAAGTTAGAGCCACTGAAACTAGATCCTAACCTAACCCATAACAAATATGGAGCCACTGAAACTAGATCCTAACCTAATAAAACCATGATTGTTCACCTTTAGTCGAAGAAAGATTACCTCAAGTGAGCTACATGCAAGCTTACCTATGTCAAGATCAAATGACCAGTGACTGCTAACTACCAACATTTTTTTTTCTCAAACTACTTTCCTTGCAACTGAAATTTGGTCCAAGTTGCCGTACCCTGGACTGGTATAGGCCATTTTTACAATCACAACAAACAGCGAAGTATAAAAAAGCTGCATTATCAATGATAACTAACAGTCACTTTGCAAGCATGATAACTGTATTTGTCTTGCAAGGTTGCACTGATAGTCTAATGTAAATTTTCATTGTACCATGTTCATGTTGGATGTTCTTCTTGGGGGTCGAACATTCAAATACATGTTCTTTTTTGTGCTATTTTTCCTTATGATGCAGGTAGCTTTGTGTGTTGGAATGCTTCAGAATCCTGCAAATACTTTAATTACTGGAGACAATTTCTGTTGTGAGAAGTATGTAGGTTACTCATGTAAGAAATGTCTGAAATTTATATAAATATATATTAATGTCAGAGATATATATATAATATAGTTGCTATATTTTCCTTATCTTTGTATCTTTTACCCATACAAGATTTTGAGATGATTAATGATACATTTTTTCTCCTTTCATTTATTGGAAAAAATATATATATAGACTGTATATATACAAAATGTATTTATTGGAAAAAAAAGATGACAGACAATCGTTATCAGCATCCTATACTATGAACAATGCAGATCTTTTTTATTGCCCTTCTTTATTAGTACATCAGCCCATTTTTTCACACCCCTACTTTTGCATAACCCAGGCCATTCTGCTACATGAAGTACATTATACAAGAGTGTTAAGGACAATTTCTTTCTTACAATTGAGATCATCAACAGATATCCTTTCAAAATAGAAACCTTGCAATGTTCACGATAAGAATGTTTCATTGTCACCTTAACAGACTTGGTATGTTTCTTTTGTAATGAGCATATGATGCACTTTCAATCTAGGTGACTCACAGCACCAGCTTCAAAGCATATGAATAATCAGACTCCACATTAGTTGTGTTAATGATACTGTCAACAAATGGAATAATCAAACCTATTTTCATTCGATATACTTGCATTTGACAATTATGTCTTTCCACTGCAAAGAAGAAATATGGTACACAAATATCCTTATTTCTTCCAAGCACCACTCTTAACAAAGCTGTCCATAATCGTATAATCCTACTCACACATGATGTCTAGCCTCTCATTTAGGCCTTAAAGGGCCCATATGTTTCAGATTCTTATACGTAAAAGTGAACATAATAAAAATTGAAAATAACTTTGTTCCAGCCTGATGTGTTTCAAGACTTTATGAAAATGGTTCCGTTATGAAATTATTTTTAAAAGAGACTTCTCTCCCTACTACACAGAAAAGGACCAGCTGCAGAGACACTTGCTACAGCTGATCTACCCCTTATAGGATAGGATAAGTATTCTCTTTATCTATCCTTCAATTACCTACAAATATTTCCAAATACAAGAAATACGGGAAAGAAAATTACTATACATATATTTCCTACATTCTGCAGGAAGCGACTTGATGCATACTGTAATGCGCTTAGGGTCTTAGCCTCACTCACTCTATGGCTCTCTTCAGCTCCCAAAGTTCCATTCACTGCCATGTCCACTCTTTGTGTCTAAAACACTCCACTTTCACCCTATTCAGTCTCACACTCCAACCAGTCTGTTTCTTTCCACAGCTAAACATGGTATTGAGGGAGAGGGGGTGAGAAGTCTGCATTCAGTCGCGGGTGGGTTGGTGTTTGCTGATGATAAGGTTTTGGAAGAGGATTTGAGTAAGAAAATGCAAAAGACCCCGGACTTGGGAGTCCCTTTTCCCACAGGATGAAACGAATTAATTCTATCTTGTCTATCATGTTACCTAAGGGAATGAATGTTTCCAATTGTTTGCAGCTATCTTGTGATACTGGCTTAATTAAGCCTTTGCAATATAATGGTACTAAGGGTTCGCAAGATTGTGATTCAAGTTGGTGCCATGATCGGGCTTCGCGCGCCACCTGGGTTTGCCTACCCGAAGTACAGACAGACGTATAAAACACCACACGATTATGTGTTTAACATGCCTCATGTAGGCACTCTTACTCCTATGTCAGTCACAGTGAGATACAAGATGTAGGGAGGAGGCTTTGGAACGACACACGGTTATCGTCGCTCTAATAATGTTTACTGTAAGTCAAAGGAAAAAGGGTGACATCGTCCAAAGACAAAGGTATGTGCCAGGAATATAAGATTACTAAAACTTTCGCTTCACAGTTCAATACTGTTTCTAAATATAAATGCCTATCAACTGCAAGAGTTTTGAGTTGGGTTCAGAATTATGTAACATTTGTCAGATATTGTATACCAAAGGATTCCTATATATTAACGAATTCTACGGGAGAAAAATCATATATTTACAAACTGCTGTTTTTTTTTAGTAGTATTAAACCAGTTTATTTTTTGTTGAATTGCAGTACCTTCTTTCAGTGGTCATGTCAGTTTTCCTGGTTTCTATATCTCGTTCAGCCCTCAACACTCTATATTTTTTCCAGGTTCTATATAACAAAATCGCTTACAAATCCTTTGATCTTTGAGATAAGCGCAGTATTTTTCAGGAAATAAGGTGGGTCATCAACGTGGAATTAGTAGATTGATGACCATGAAAGCAGTTATAGAATGTTGGAGCTGACATGTTATAGAGCAAAATGCCGGTATCAAGTAATAAACCTGAGATGAAAGTAACTTCTGAGGAAATTTGTCATTTTAGAAGAAAGCTGGCAACCTAGGCACGAAGGAAAATGTGAATAGAGGCTAAATTGACAACAAAATAAGGAATTCATTGAGAATTGGCTAACATATGTCCCTATACTGCAGTCACTGTGTCAACAGTGTCAACAGCCAACAGTGAGATGCGATTGTGTACTTGCAGACTCCGGCTTCGCTAATACGATTCTTGTTTAATCCAGGACTTCCATTTATTACAAATGAAGAATGATCCTTAAGAACACGTTATGACTCATGAAGTCCTTCACCTTTGGACTAGAAAAAAAGGAATATTAAATAGTGCTACTCGAACACGGCATTACGTATGTCAACATTGCTCATTGCCAGATTCCAGGGTTTTTTGGACAAAATTTAGTCACTAACTTGAATTCAAAAAGAAATACAAAATAAAATTCTTTCCTTTTTTGCATTTTGGTGCTCAGAAATGGAATAAAGAGAATACAGTGTGTAGGTAACTTACAATTTGCGATTTTTGAATGAGAGAAACTAAGCAATAGGCAACTCGGGTGGCAACCTGTAGGTAGGTGTTGCCACATGTCTCCAACCTCCATTTCTCCAGTTCAAGGCAGTTCTCCATACAGATCACATTAGAACGGTAGTAACCAGGTTTCTCTCGCACACCGGTAAAATCCCAAGGTGTATTGAACTGTCCTAGTGTCATACACCTCTTTACCACCATGTCAGGTAGGTGTGAGTTACTTTTTGATCGTAAAATTTATGTAAACATAAGCATTCACCGTCGAGATCCAAGTGCTTCTGAATGTGATAGTACTGCTCGTATACACTTGCGTACCTTGTGTGGTGGTGAAACACGTGCAATTAAAAGGAATTATTCTGAACGAAGCTCTAAGGTGATATTGATTAACGATTTAGTTGGGTGTCAGGATCAACCGGTGTTTGCCGACGTGGGAAGTCGAGTGAATAGATATTTCATGGAATGGGTCTATTAGGGAAGTGTCGTTAAGTGGCATCGTAATCATGCAAATGATTAAGACGAATTGGGTTTACGACAGCTAATTGTTGTGTTCATGAAAGCTGGTAAATATAGAGTGGCTAAGTGCAAAGTCACATTCGCCTCTTAGGACAACATTTGGAAATGCTTTTATATTTTGTTTATAATGGCTCGTAATTGCATAATTATGAGACGACATTGTTCTCAGTAAACATCCTATTACTCATGTATTGGAAAATCAATTTCAGACGATCTTTTCTTAACGTACTAAAGACATTGAGGCGATTTATCGACTTCATAACCATCTCCATGACCTTTATACAAGATGACAAGCAGGTTACGTTGCATGGACGTGATGTCTCGTTATGGACAGGTAGGAAAACTTAGTCATTGGCTTATCTTAAGCGTACTGTGGAAATTGAGTTGAATTTTTCCATACTTTTTCTCAAAAAGGAAAGACGATAATGTACAGTACTATCCCAAGCCTTTGCTTCCCATCTAGAATTAGACTTCATCAAAGTTTACGTTAGGGTAGACAATAGGTAGAGCCCATTTACCTGAGTGGTATAAGCCAACTGGGAATGAGCTTCCCACAAGGTACAAACGCTGTCGAGTTTGGCAGATGATTAAGATGTGAGGGGGACAGTTTTAGCGAAGTTAGACTTTGAATATGGAACGACATTCGTCCCTGGCACCTCGGAAAGGACAGTCACCCCTCCACTCTGAGTGGGGCGTTTTACATTGGAGTCCTCAAGTAAAGTTTTGGAATTTCCTGTATCTATGAGCCTAAATAACGAAGCTTTTCTGAAAGTGAATTTATTCCATAATATCATTTTAAATGGAACTCTGTGAATTTTTTGAAATGATTTGTGATTATGAAATAACACTTCGAGCTTCAGAAGTAGGGAAATGTATTTTTTTTTTTCACCGTCGGAGTTAAGAGCTGGTAATAGACTAATGTACTTGAATGGAATATTAAATTAACATGAAATAGATTTCTCCATTAAGAAAATATATTTGACTAGACTTTCCTGGAATATGGGAACTTAGCAAGCATTATGCAGCATTTCTTGCGTTAACCAACGATAATAATTATTCTAATTGTTAGCCTTCTAGAAGGTATACATTAGTGTATATTGTACCTCATGTACAGTATTGTACGACGATCATATCCAGCCATCTTGGATAAGACTACTTCAGTCATAGGTGAGTCCAGTTCCATTAGTCTGTAATTTCCATTTGTTCTAAGGTTTTTCTTATTGTTTTTAAAAAGACAGGTTTTTCACTTCCTCCAAAATTCTGAAATACTTTCCCTTGTCTTACCTTCTTCCCTCTCATGATTATCTCTATCTTATTCCCTTTTATAATTATCTCTATTTCAACTAAGGCTCGGCCTTGATGTGGACTTTTGTCCTTGACCGGAGCCTTCAACTTAAAAAAAGAAAAAAATACAAAGTTGAAACTCGCCAAAAGCATCGACTCGGCCCAGTTACCTCCACATGGTATAGTTCTTTTGAAAACTGGGTAACTTTTGAAAAGTAATTTTGTAATGAATATGAAAATACAAAATCTTGAGGTGTACCCAAACTTGTAATTTTGAATTGAATGAATCGGACACAATCGATAAAGTATCTCAATGATATAGAGGTAAATGCGAGAAAACGAGCGATGGCATTTGACAATTGCATGAGGTTCTCGCCTCACATTGGTAGACCTGTTTTCTTGGAAAGATGAGATTTGAATTGTAAGTGATATTTCCTGTTCTTATTACATAATACTTTTGCATGTCATTTAACTTGTTTGATTTAAAGTGGATGAAGACTGGAACTTGGAAGAACTTGATAATAGATTACCCATGAGACCAGATATTAAGAATATTGTGTACCGTAATTGTTAATGTTAAAAAAAAAATATCTTTCCAGTACATAAGCAGTGTTACCTAATCTGGACTGTCTTTTATGTTATGAAACAAGAATTGGCGCCTTGCGAAACCAAATGGCAAGTGTTGCTTGATGATTTCACAGACAAAGGAAATAAACGAACTGATATAAATAATTCAAGGAGCATACAACATAGCTTTGCGTGGATGCCAGACAGTCCTAACGATGTATTTTCGTTGCATTGAATGCATTTAATATTCTCACAGAACCCAATAGTTTGTGAATTATACGCTTACTGGATATGGAAATGATTGTTCATATATTGTAAAAGATATTGGGCGATCACTTGTACATTACTACTATTTGTATGTATCTCCTGCCTCGTTAATATAATGACTACAGGCATTGACTGTGACGTGTCCATGGTGAATGACAAGAGCATAAGAGATGATAACCATACTTTACCAAACACAGCAAAGCTGTAATCGGTTACAAACTCTGTACCCGAGAATCCGCAAATATCGACCGTTTGATCCGCATGAATAAGGGCTCATATACCGATTCTCAGTTAACAAACTTGTGCTTCCACGTTTCGAAATAAGTGTGGCATGTTTCGAACACAGAGGGAAAGGATTTTTTTTTTTTTAGGATCACAGTTCGGTAGAGAATTACATGGCATATATACAACATATCGAGTACAAATGATTGAAATATTCGTATACTGTGTACTATATTTCTGCATGTGCGTAAAAAGATTGTATACACCGTTGTATATACCGCAATCGCACAGTGATAATGCAACGTATTTATCTTGCCTCTCGATGGTTATCACAATGATAGAGGAACAGTCACACTGTCGTATTGTTCATCGAACCCAACGTTCAGGATACTTTTTCGATTGTGTATCTGATACACATTCCACTTGTCACTTAAGTATTATTGAATAATCTTGATCTTTTCAGATGTTTCATTTTGTTTTGTATCCCTATTGTCATTCGCATATTTATTTTCTTTTTTGTTTATGTTAGGCTTTCTCTTCGTTTAACTTGTTTTAATGTTATGCGTAGATAGGTTTTCTCTTCGTTTAACTTAATGTTATGCCTAGATATTTCTTATTTGCCATAGCCTCATTGGTCATCCGCAGACGTTATCGAGTTTGATGAGCTGTCGGCCAACCTGAAGAATTATGTTGTGGTGGATGTGAGGAATCCCGATGAGGTGGAGAGACACGGGCAAATCCCTGGCTCCCACTGTCTCCCAGGTACAGCACTCAGTCT
>JAUTXX010511134.1:0-21799 GCA_032273605.1 Panulirus laevicauda | reverse complement strand
TCCCTCAAAGGCCCAGTCCTCTGTTCTTAACACTACCTCGCTAATGCGGGAAATGGCGAATAGTTTGAAAAAAAAAATATATATATGTAACTATCTATTTATCTATCTTTCTATCCATAAATTAATCTATGTCTATTCATCTATGTTCATCTGTCTATTCAACCATTTATCTGTCTGTCCATCTATCTATCCTTGTATGTATCCATTTACATATCTATCTATCCATCGACTTATCTATCTATACATCTATCCCCACCGTTACCATGAGAGGTCACACACCCACCAGCCAGGCGATACCAGGTCACCTCCGGGCGTCTGGCCAGCAGGTGGGGGTGGGGTGAGGGGTTAAAAGTCACCTCACACATAACGTGTTGCCTCCCAACACTGACCTCACATCACCCTACGTTAACCACCTACACCCAACCTAAGACAAAATGATCCCCGGTCACCGCCAGGACGACATGACCAGAGATGAGGACCAATGTGTGGTGTTGTGGAGGAAGGTAACGAGAGAAGCTTGGCTCGCGTTTACAACTAACATCTTGTAAACTTCCCATCTTTCCGCCCAGTCAGTTCTCTCTCTTAAACTTGATCAATTTAGTTTTCACAAAGATATATACTCATTAAGGAGACATTTGTTATGAAAACAGAAGGGAAGGGAGCGAGGGGATGGAAATCCTTCCCTCCCGTCTTACTTTGTCCAAAAGAACGGAGAAGGGGGCCAAGTGAGGATATTCCCTCTAAGGCTGTCGTCTGTTCTTAACGCTACCTCGCTAACGCGGAAAATCGCGAATATGTATGAATTTATATATAACTATACATCAGATTATATCCAGCGTCTACTGTGGGGGGTAGCGTAGCGCGTCACTCAGCTGCTGCTGGCTTGGTCAGCAGGAACATGATGGTTACATGGTTACCACATAAACGAAGATATATCATTATTTTACCGCATATACTGATGGTGTTATGTGCTCTAGTGTACAACTACATGTTTGCTGTTGTCTCGTGTATTCTGGAAGGCAATACATATATTGAATATATACTTATATGTATTTTTATCTATGAAAATACGATGGCATTTGGTTAACTGAGAAATACAAATGTTTACCATTCCAGCTCCCACACCGAGCTTAACCCCGGTACAAACTCACTCTCACCGCATCACTCTACCATCACGCATCTCTCTCACCAAGACTACACTCTATCCATAAGAATTTAATGCTGTTAATAACGATAGTTATATTATTTACATTCGACGTTTATGAAAAGCAAAGGTCTATGAGTTGGTCCCGCCTGTCTGATGACGCGAGGCCGTCTTTCCTCTCCAGTTGGCCAATGGTGAGCGGGGCTCGAACGTGAAACCCCTCCTCCTCACCAGTGACCACAGACACCATCCCTCACAGTTTGCTTGGCAACGTTATCGACGGTAAGTCGGTCTACTAATTACATCATGCAGCGCGAGGCAATTACTGGTAGATTAACGAACCCAGGGTCATTGACGCCCATGATGATGATCAATCAGTGGCAGCCTATTACCTTCACCCAGGCGCAGTGCACGAGCTCTGTCGTTCCCGAACACAGAGGATCTGGAAGAGGTGAGTGACTGCCCAGGTGTGTATACACTCCTAGGTCACGTATGTAATTTCTTTCATCCCATGACACTTGTATTTACTGGAGCGTACAACCTGAATTTGTCTCTATGCTCATGGCGCCTTGATTATCACTCATATTAATCAACTGATCGTGTTTCTGTTGTCTCGAGTTTTATGTAAGATATGATAAAATTGACAACAGGAAAAAAAGGTAATTAAACCGTTTGTGACATTATTTTCCTCCTGTAGTATGTGAATGGGCGGGCGTGCAGTGCTGTGTGGGTGTGGGGAGGGGCACCGCGCCTAGCCACCACACTTGGCCACACCAGCCCAGCGTACTCCTCGATGTTCCGCGGATGGCATCTCCAGCTCCCCCCGCCAACGCCTCCCTCAGGATCAACTTGCAAAGAGGTAATAAACTTACACACACACACACACACACACACCTAGATTGAGTTGTATTCTAATGCACATGGGGAGCGACGTGTTGCGAATGGGGTTTACCAGGCATTACGAAGCGACCATAGTAAATCGTAAAGTGTGGCTTGCTTGTGAATAGAGGGATTTGGTGTGGGTACATTAAGTACACAGCTGTCACAATGGAGGTGTTCAAATGAGGCCATTGTCCATTCGTTTCTGACGCTGCCTCAAGATGGGAAAGGTAACACAGTGATGATGGAAGTGGTAGGAAGAACTTACTGTTGTGTAACTGATGGTTCCTCTCGTCCCGTGCCCCAGCGAAAACGATCCAGGGCCTCCGAGAGGAATTTTATCAGGGTGTACGAAGTTTCTTTCGGGTCTCCTTTCCTTCAACATTAGTCAGCCTGTTTTTTATCCACTACGGTTTTATGCTATGAGCTTATATAGGGCCGAAAAGGGGGTATGGAAGATGAGAGAGGGGCGGAATGGAGCCTCCGCTCTGTTGATATTCTGCATTTGAGGCTTTATGTTCCTATACTCCCTCCATGATAGATATAAATAAACATAAGTAAAATAAAGGAGAATAATGATTATGATGCGTTTCGGTGCACACTTGCTGTCTTTTTTCCTCCCTCCTGCTGCCTTTCATGCAAACCTAAATCACATAGCCTAGGCTTACGTATTTTATGGTGATCGGATACTACGCTATGTTGCTTTAAGAACATTTTCACAATTTCCGTGTCTACTTCACATATATTTGAACTAAGTAGGCTCACACAAAATGTGAATGTTGCTGGTCTTCAGTATATACAAACATTTTCTGAGATACCAGGAAATTCCCGGGCACCCTTTTGGACCCCCGAGCCCGGGAACGCCTTGCCCCCAGCACACCTTTCTCTGGCTGTGGAACGCCCTTCTCCTTCAAGGGTTCCCGGCCGTCGGGAGAGACATGAGCAGCATCTCGGCCCTCTGCACCACTCCCCTGGTGCCACCTTCCCCTCACTGCTTGTGGAACGACCGTCTTCTTCAAGGGTTCCCGGCCGCCGGGAGAGAGCCGACCAGCATCCCGGCCCTCAGCACCACTCCCTGGAACCCTCTTCCTCCTCCTGCCCCTGCTACTGCCGGCCGTAACCAGAGGTACATACTGAATCATAATGCCATATATATACGTTCTTATCTTGTTCATATATTTTTTTTTGATGTATACAAACTTTAGTGCTGTTGTATACACGTGTACATATACTGTCGTACACAAGCTTATCCTATCATGTACATTTAGTGGAATATATTCATATTGTGTAGACACTGCTAATAACAAGCATTCTTATTGCTCTAGACGCATTCATACTGTCGCACACATGTTCTCTTGATGTATACAGTCTCATACACATGTATCTTGTAACAAAACAGATAGTAATAGTGTTTCATACGCACCAGGTCTAAAATATTCCTTGACAAACACGCCGATGCTCCACGTCCCCTTACGCCTTATAGCGTTAATTTAACGTAATCTCTGCTCTGTTTCAGGGGCGGCTCCAGGCTTATAGAGATAGGTGTGCGGGAGGAACAGTCTACCAGCTCTGCCTCCGGCAGGAGAAGGCAGCGCAGGTGCCCCTTCTGCGTTATGAACGGGGAGGAAGACATCTTTCACGTATTGAAGGTGAGCTAGCCTGGACGACGCCTTATTTGTCCCAGTGTTTCGTGTTTCATCACTTCCCAGGTATACGCCAGCACTTCCTGTGCCACTACCATCACTCATTTTTGTTTCATTGAAATAGTTTTGTGAATCGTACATCATTATTAGATATCTTCATGTCTTGTTTGAATAGTTGCTTTCTTGTTGCGTCTAAACTTTACTTCAGAAATGATGTGAAATGATGTTTGTATCAGCGATTATGTATATAGAGTATTACGTTTTGGTTAAAATGTATATTGATAGATAGGGTGATTTAGTCAGCTATTTCCTGACCACGAACCCTTTTCCCATAACCTCCCAAGTCACCATAGTCAGCCCAGTTACCCGTAAGGCATATATTGTCTGTGGCTCACTTGTGAAGACCTATGGAGGTAAAAAGTGTTTCCAGGGGGATCTTGCCACAGACCACGATTTTCACGTCTCTCATCAGTGGGTCTTTATAAATACATTTTAGGATCAGTAGTTGGGTTAAAGGTTTCACCTGCAGTATATTTCAATCTACAGTATATAAGTTTACCGGATACTTGATCGCCGTGTCCAGCCTAAGCGAGGGAGCGCTTGGAACATACGATAAAAGGTCCCATTATCTCGTGTCCATTCTCCGACTGTCATGACTGATGCCCCGAAACTACAACGCAAAGCGGCATGTAGTATATAGGAAATAATGACCAGGGCTTAAATAAGCATATTCCGCTTCATTGCCTTACATATTATTAAAGTGCCTGTTGGTAAGACATAAAGCACAAGACGATGGCTACCGTTTAAGTCACCAGCTGGTCATAGAAGTGTAGTTTGTTTTACTATTCTGTTCAATGGAACAGACATGTACTCGATAATCGATTGATCACATTTTTAATTGAATTTTATCCTCAGGTTATCGTGATTTTTTTTAACATGGATGCTATCCTCTAGAATTGTAGTCCTGTATTATTTACTTGTACAAATGCAGTAAATGTAATGCTTCATGTGTGGGAAGATAAAATGACACTTCGTGACATGTATTCATGAACAATTTGGACCCGACATGAACTGAGCCAAATTGTCAAGCCGCTTTACTCAGCTTGACGACGTAATCACGTCCATGACAGTGACCATCTAATATGGTGATCAGGATGTCCAGATAGATCAGACGTTCCTGAGGCGCCTCTCCTCACACGGAGATGTGATTAAGGTGATGACCCTCTTACCTGAAGTCATGAGGGTGATGCCCCTCCACCCTTAAAGGAATAAACCCAACAGAAGCAACAATGAGGTAACTCCAGTTACTGTGTTTTGAAAGCAGTTTTATCAGGTTTAGGGTTGCCTAGTAGCTTTATATGTGTTTTTCATTTCACCTTGGACTTTCAGGATACTTATGATTACATATTAACGTTACTGGTCTATATGTTTATTGCAAACTGTAGAAGTTTCGTGCAAATTATCCCATCGTAATGTAGGCTGTGGTGATGGTGTCAACATGGCCAAACAGTAGGTACGTGAAATTGAAGATTGTCATTGAAGCTTTAGTCATTCTTTTCCTATCAAAAGTGCGTTTTTCAAGCAACAGATTTGTTGTTGACGTCTATCAGACAGTGCTGTTGGTACTGGGGTCTGCCTGCTCTAGGTAACACCGTGAATGGAAAGTCATCTACTGACCACTTGACAGAGTATTCTCCCTAAGGATCTTTTGTTTGCTCCTCTAGTCGAGTTCTTTATTTTCCCGCTGATTTTATCTTATTCTCGAACTTGGGGATGTATAAGAATTGTTTTACAACTATAAGTTTAACTGCAATAAGGATCCTGGGGTTGTATATATGTGTA
This sequence comes from Panulirus laevicauda, assembly GCA_032273605.1. NCBI lineage: Eukaryota > Metazoa > Arthropoda > Malacostraca > Decapoda > Palinuridae > Panulirus > Panulirus laevicauda. The sequence goes on along the minus strand of JAUTXX010511134.1, from coordinate 16,291 downwards.
ATGATATTATGACAATAAACTTTGATGTTGCTAATGCTGTTTGTACTGTTCTTGGTCCACCCATGTAATTTGGAAATAAAGTAATGGTGATAGATTTATTGGTAAATAGCATGCTTTTCCATAGTTTATAAAAGGTTTATTTATGTTAATCTTTATTCTCGTAATAATCATAGACTGTATCTTCAATAGTTTAACCACCTAACACTTGGGTACAGTGGCATAAGCTTTGATCTAACCTTAAATTGATAGGTCATGCTTTAGCTTTGTGTGGAGTTGTTGAAAATTTGTGTTTAATTTGGAAGTAAGTAGACCAACTCTATAGTACTATGTTGTGGGAAATGGATATCAGGTGCTGTGTAAGTTGTTATACTTGGATCATTAATGAATTTTATTTTTTGAGTATTGCTTGCAGTATAACAGTACAGCTTTTTTCTCTTCTTTCTTTATGGTATGTAATAACATTTCCTCAAGAAGGATTGATTTCAATGATTTTTTTTTCTCATTTTTCATATGAGGGGATGTTAATATCAATTTAGAGTCATACTATAATGTAGTATTCAGCAGATTAATGTCCTGTTTTTGAAACTTCTCCATCAGGACAAGAGGGGGCGTGTAGTATGCCCAGTTTTGTCATCATACGTATGCCGGATATGTGGTGCAACAGGTTACTCTGCCCACACAATCAAATATTGCCCCAGGAACAGAATCACAAAAGGGGATCCAGTGGCTGCTGGACTACCCCCTGGAATCATGCCTTCATGCTTTAAGTATGAAGACATTATATAAGGGATATGTTTCTGCACATCTCAGTCATTGATGAATCTAATGGTTCTGAGTTTGGCTTGAACTAAGTCTAAGTTGAAATTTGTCTGGATCCAAGTATTTTGTTTATGTAGCATATATTTCATTTCACTCATTAATTAATATTCATAGAGTACACTTATCTGTATTGTGTTATGTATAGATCAGTAATTTGACAGTCTAAAAGAAAAGGAACTGAAACATTTGGTGCTGATGACAATCAGGAGTTAGTCAGAAATTCATTGTCCAGTGTGCTAAACTGCACAGAGACTCTGTAATTACTATAAGCATTTCTCACACATGGAAAGAGCCTTCTTAGTATTTGGAATGGATATTGATTGTAATGTTTGCTCACAGGGCTGTGGTTTCTCATTCTTAAAAACCTGTATGATTTTTCACTTTGTACAATAAATTGATTTGTCAAGTAAAATTGTCTCCTTTCACACTTATAGCCTCTCAAAAGAAAAATATGTTGCATTTGATAATGAAATTATTACACTAGTATCCTTATCTAAAATACCTCTGTCCATCCCTTTAGTGAGATGACTCTTATTATACCTTTGACTATCCCCTTCAGTGTGCAGAAGATAGTTTTTGTGGTTTAAGGAGAGATTACAATTTTTCAATTTTCATTTGAGAATAGCTTACAGCTATTCACCTGTGGTATTACAGATTATAGCCATTCATCAATTAAAGTAAGACTGTAGACTATAGCTATTCACCTCTGGTTTGAGGAGAGATTGCATGTACATGACCCAATTTTTAGTAATATTTTCAATTTGTTATTGGTCATTTGCAAAGAGATATATACGGTACATTTTGCATATGTAGTGAAACAGCAAAAACGATCAGTATATTTATACAGGATGCAGTCAATGAGTATACAGGTTGTTAATAAAACAAATTATCTGTTATATTTTACTTTTACTGTATGTTTCTTTTGAACTTTATGTTAGGAACACAAAAATTAATTTACAACAAATTTTCAGTTGGCATGCAAATAAATAAGGAATCAACTGGCAATGCATTGAATTATTCAGTGAGCGTACTAGAACCAGAAACTATTATTAGCCACTTCAGAATAGTCAATTTGCCTTATTCCTATGTTCAATATGTAATTAACTATTCATTTAAGTAATTACTCTGTTACAATACTTTTAAATGTTAATATGTACTCAACCTATGACTCTGCAATGTGGTGCCACAACATTTATCATTTTTGCTTTCATAGTTGACATTTTTAATTTTCATTTCTCACAATTTTGTTGGAAATTTGTAAACCTAAATTGAGCAAACTTTTTTATCACCTATCATTAAAAAATAATGAAATGGACAAAGATTTTTGCATGTATCTTTTTTAAGTGAAAAACCAAAAAGGAAAGCTTAAAACATTTACTAAAGTCTTGCATGCTGGTTTAGCTTGCTTACTGCCACTTGCTAACTGCTTGCATTACAAAATTAGAATGAACAAATGTAGAGGAAAAGCTACAGAAAATTTAAAATGGAAAAAAACATCAAGAAATCTGTGTTAACTTTTTCATAATAATAAAGCAATATGTGAATGTACGAGATGGGACGCTGTTCTATATGTGGACATGATCTGTAAATGGCTTCCTATTATCAGAGCCATATGACATGAGATAGTACAAATATTCTGAAGAGCCACTGAATTTTAATAATATTGAAAAACTAGAATATCTATACTGGATCTAGAGGAAGATTGATCAGGAGCTGCATTCCTTATTTATTTCAATCAATGCTATGTCTGAGACAAATATAAATGGTGTTTGGCACTACAAATTTGGGAGTTCGTGCCAATTTGGTATGCAGAAAAACTCGCTAATATACATGAAGAGTGAACAGAAGAAAATCAATTACATTTCAGTAAAAATAATTGAAAATGAACTCGTATCAAATGACATTCTAAAATCTTTTCTGTCTTTGGCACACCAAACTGAGCTCTGGCACAAACAGACTGGGCCTCTGTGCCAAACTGGTACATCAAGATTTCTGACATGCATAACCCAGTCTGCAAGACTGGTTCATGGGAGACTGAGTATGTACAGCCAAGACAAATTGTAAGAAGAAAAGGCTCAGAATAAACATAGTGACAAGATACGGTGAGGGAGAAGAATGAGATGATACATAGTGCTCTCTTGCACTATCAGTGAATACACAGAATAACTGTAATGTACCAAAGGGAATGGATGAATGTTATAACTATAGATTAATACAAATATAATGATGTATGGGTGTTTTAACTATAGCACAATACAAATATAAAGATGCTACATATGAATGCAAAAAACTACAGATGAATTGGTTAATTAATCACAGGAAGTTAGGAATATGGTAAATTAAGAATGGCAAAACTTAACAAGTTAGGTGGATTTGTATTGGAGGTATAGGTACATTCAGGAAGATAATAAAGTATATCACATTTTAAAGAAAAAAAATGCATGCCACAACTGATATTCATAGACTTGAAACAAGCATTACAATTATTTACAGGAATGGTTTTTGGAATGTGTTGGGAGTGTATATGGTGGAGCGAAAGCTGCTCTCTGTGGGGAAAGGGGCACATATACTAACAAGCAGAGAAACAAACAAAACAGTAGTTTAGGCTGAAGTCTGGGTGAAAAGGAAAATGGATTGCATACCCATGGGTGTTTGATTTTCATAATGATGGAGCTGTTATGTAGGATCTGGCAGGTGGTACAAGCAAGTGAGAAATCACAGGATTGGAAGGTATGGAAATTGATGTACATGGACAATACTCTTGTAAAGAGATAATTGGCTGAACTTCAAAATAGAACATGAAAGTGTGAATAAAAATCTGAAAATGTATGGTGATGAAAATGAGATGTGGTATTTGAGAAAGTGACAATGAGAGATATGGTTTGAAGTTCTGGGGCAGGAGAGAGGTTAGGATTTCAATACTTTATTGTGCTACTATGGAAGGAAGCAAGAGAATGGAGCTCAAAGGAAGATAGCAGTATGAATCTACTACTGGAGAATATTCAGCCTACTCATACTGGGGGAAAAAAGTGTACGTAGGTTTTGAAGATTAGGATGCGAGTAAAAAGCAAAGGGGGGAAGGGAGAGAGAGAGACAAAAATTAAAAGGAGGGCACATGAAATATTTGATAGGAAAAGGAGTAACTGAAAAGTAATGGAGTCCTGAAATAGTATGGACATTTAGAAAAAAAGAGTAAACAGGATACAGAAAGTAATGTATAAATTTGAAGAGGAAAAAGGGAAAGGAGACTCTTATGTGGGGTAAAATGACAGAGGAAGAATGTGGGGTCTCAATTTCTAATCACCACACTGAGTCTCCCCCTTTCTCTTACCTTTGTAAGATAGTTAATTATGGCAGCAAGCTCAAAGAATACCTTCACAAAACTACACAAATGGAAAACATTAGTCCTGAAGTTTGAAAAGGGGGGAAATACAGGGAAATTGCAACTGCAGAAAGATTGCATGTTTGAAAATGTTGCTTGGTAGACCACCTAGAGCTTTGCATCAAAAATATGTTTTGGGAGTCAAAAGACTCATATCTGAGGGAAGATATGTGAGCAGAGGATATTACAGGCACTTTCCCTCTGTCCTGTCTGCATAACATATGGAAAATTTTCCACTTGACAAGTTGAAGTGGCCCTAACTGCATAAACAATTGAATCATATTTAAAAAAAATGGTACACAAAATTTCTATCACAGGAACAAGGTTTGAAAACAGATGCAGAAGAATTAACACACACTTCTCACCTTGTATAATCATTTTGAATGTATATACAGAGGCATTGAGATGGTAACTCTGTCTAGACTCAGAAACTTGTCTTCATGACCCTATTTTTGAGGGAGTGGAGGCCACTCACTCCAGCAGTTTAGGCATGTCTCAAAGGCTTGGGAGATGTTTTACAGTGATAAGGGTCATTGACTGATTCTACTTCATTAATGGGTATAAAAAAGTTAGGGATAAAGTTAATCACTGTCATATAAACCATTCATATATGCTTCCTGTGACCACCATGTCCCAATATGGCCCAATCACAACCATCTTCAATGAAAGGAAAATAGGATCTGAGAAAAATTAAGTTCATCAGAGCTCCTCACATGTTTGTATACCTGACTTTTAAAGGTAGAAGGTGCAGGAAAAGAGAAAACATGAAGGAAGGAAAAGAAAGAGATTCCATGACGGTCAATCCCTGTGTGGCAGGTCTCTCCATAGAAACTATGGGAAACAGTTCCCTTTTATGGCATTCCTGCAGCTTTAGACTGATAGAATTAGAAGTACATAAAATAGGACTCCTTTGGAGGAAAAATTTTCTCAATGAGACTAATCCCTTTTGTCAACTTACAATGACAGTCTCACTAAGGTGACTTTCACTCACGTGTAACCATAAGTAAAGAGAGTCTGGTCATACACACATGCACACCATTTCCCTCTAAATTCCTGTAAAGTAAGTAATTGCCAGGGACAGACAAAGAATGGCCTCTTTTGTTTGCATCTGCTCTCCATCTGTCATGTATGTTGCATTATTATTAAATAACTCCAGGACCCCTTCTCCAGGGTCTCCTACACCTTGAAGCTGCACTACAATCAATAATGAGGAAAGGTCAGATACCTGTGGAGTGGGAAGTCCTTTAATGAGATCATACTCTGATGATACCCTCACTGAAGGCAACTTCACTCGTGATATAAACACAAGGGCAGAGTCTGGACTCCACCTGCTCGAGGTTACACTGTGAAAGTCACTTTTGGTGAGTATCACTGGGAGTTCAGTCTTGTTAAAGAAATCCTCACTCCAAAGGACTATCCACTTCCATGCTACTATAAATAAGTAGACTTGGGCTGCAGAAGCCTTTAAAGAGGTCCTGGATAACACCAGGACTCGTTAATAGAAACTGTGGGAAATGGCGATCAAGTACAATAAATAAAAATTATATATATATATCCCTGGGAATAGGGGAAAAAACAATACTGCCCACATATTCCCTACATAATGTAGAAGACAACTAGGAGGGGCAGGAGCAAGTGGCTTGAAATCTTCCCTTCCTGTATTAATTTCCAAAAGAAGGAATAAAGCAAGGAGCCAAGTGAGGAATTTTCCCTCTAGGGCTCTGTCATCTGTTCTTATTGCCACCTCACTCACACGTGAAATGGTGAGCATGTATGAAAAAAATATAATATACTCTAATATCCGATTTAATATACTGTACATACAAAATTACCATCCTGTACATGTATAACAAATTAACCAGTGGCATTACCAGACTCTGTCAGCATGTGGCTAAAATATAGGTGAAAATTCATCTTTAGCAAGGTCCTGTCACTGTCAATTTTAACAATAAACTTGTCATTCCAAAGCAACCTTAAAGCTGTTGGAGCTCTATGAAAGTGGTCCAGAGTATTATACAATTAGATTAGAATATTAAACCCTGTGCACTAAAAAATGTGCATTCCTGAGCAATACATAATTATAAGTAATGCACAGGTTTATGCTGTAGAGTGTAACACTACTGAAAAGTAGTAAATCCTGCCCACTAACGTGTCATACCATACTGCTGCTGGAGGGGAAGCTAACAGCTGCCATGATAAGGCAGACGCCTATCTCTAATTACATTTTTCAGTATATAACCTACTTCAAAACATTATTTTGAATACAGCCAGTAACCCTATGACAGGCAGAAGCCAATCCAAAGCTCCTGTCATCCTAGCTTTAATTCTGAAGGTGCAAAGTATCTTCCTACAGACTGTACATGACTAGGCTTTTGATTTAGAAGTACAGTGTATCTTTCAAGAGACTGCAGACCATCAGGATAAGCTATCCTAGGAGACCAATTTGCAGACAGAACTCATTTACCTCCTCTCCTATGTAGTAAATGCAAAAGACCGCCCTTTGCTTAACCACTATCACTGGTTGCAGAAGGAAGTTCTCCACATTCATGTACTGATACCCAAAAGAGACACTATACTCTAGGGTTGGTGGGCTTGTACTCTGCAATATGGTAGTTATTCATTCACATACCAATAATGTATACACTTGGCAGCACTGTTTGGGACACTAAACCTGTATATGTGAAATAATTTTCCATGCGATATGCTTATATGTGTAGCCTCAGTAGGGACAACCAATTGTATCCTTAGCTCACTTTCAAGCTCATAAATTTCACTTATTCTCCTAACCAGCAGGATTTAAGATAATCATGGCTTAACTGTAAAGTATAATACAAAAGTAATATTAAAATGTTTGTCTTTACCTCATAAATAATGCAGGTATGTAGTGATTTCCATGTCGTGGAGTTTCTTCCCGACTGAACTGGGTGCTTCTGCAGCTCCATCACTGAACTGTACTAACATCCAGTATCCTGAGTTTTATTAAACAAGCGTAAAGCATAGGAAGAATGCAGTTTTGTTACAAATCCACACTAACACCTTCACAACTTGTGTTTAACAGTGAATGACCTTCCAAATATCATCAGTTGATCTGAGGGTATTATCTGCATGTGCTATGGTCATATCAACAATCATATAATATTACATTCTGCTAGATTAATGACCAAGTATGCTAACAATAAATAATCTGCACGTAATATAGCATATAGCAAGAATTAATAATCAAAATATAATTTTATCTATTGTATCAACAACTAATTTATTGCTTCTGAAGTCGAATTATCAAGCAAATGTTCTATTCAGAAATCCAGAACACAACTACATTATCTTACTTTTCCATGTCTTCTGGTGTGTCTTAGAAACACTGAACACTTCAACTGACATATTTGTCATCACTATTAAACATTTATCAAATATGAAATATAACAAAATTAAAAAGATATCACACATAACAGATTAATAGAAGCATGAATGCAAATGTCAGTCATTCATGTGGTTCTTCTTTGATATTAACATTCTGCATGTTTCCCATTGTTCCATTAGTTTGTTGCACTGGTTGTGCCTGGGGCCCCAAAGGCCCAGGGACAACTTGGTGCTCCTGCCCAACCTGAGCTGCATACCCTTGAGATGTATGGTGACCACCTAAAGCTGAAGGAATTTGAATATGTGAACCTCCTTGACTTGTCATCTGATGTAACTGGGGAGATGGTTGCAGCTCATGCAGCTGTAATGTGAGTGAAGATGATTCTTGCTCTTCTTGTTGCTGTTCCGGCTGTTGTTGCTGATGATGTATATGCTGTGGATAATGATGTTGGTTTGGAAGATGCATTTGATGGTGGTGTTGTTGCTGATCTGGGTGAACCTGGTGCTGCTGTAGTGTTGGAAGCTGTGCCTGACCAGATACTGGCTGCCCTGGTGCCTGCTGTGTTCCAATCTGCTGCCCAGATACCTGCAGGCTGCTCTCTAATGAGGCACCATCACCAGGACTGGAGAATGCTGCAAAGTATCTATCATAGTTGAATGGTCTAGCACCAGTATGCTTTCTCTGGTGTTGCATAAGACCATCTTTGGATGTAAATGCTTCACCACAAATATCACATACATTTTGCCAGTACGAGGATTCTCCACCAGAATGTTTCAGCTTGTGGTAATCCAAGCTAGCACGCACTGCAAACACAGCTCCACATTCCTCACATGAGTATGGCCGCTCACCAGAGTGCTTCCTCTTGTGAACCATTAGGGTGTTCATCTTGGGAAAAGCTTCACCACATTCTGTACAGGTATAAGGATTTTCTGGGTTTTCTTCTTCTGCAGTATTTTTAGCACGTTTCTCAGCACTCAGATTATCACTAAGGGTGTAAGCTGCATCCCATTCATCACTATTATAGCGTCGCTTGCAGACATGTTTACGTTTATGTCTCTGCAAATTGCTGCTGTTCATGAAGGATGAGTCACACTCATCACATTTGAAAGGCCTTTCACCAGTGTGTTTTCTATAGTGCATATCCAGCTGACTCTTTTTAGGATAGGAAACACCACAAATATGACACTTACAAACATTTTTGAATGTATGATCTTTTTTGTGCATATCAAGCACAACTTTGAAGGGAAAGTCCTTGCCACAAACATCACATTGGTACAGAGTTGCCCCACCATTTTGCTTGCTCGTGGAGGCTCCTGTTGTACGTGACATTTTGCCTGTGGTAGACATTTAAGGATAGATATCAGCATCAAGAATGCACTTTGCTTGAGATGGTGACTGTTTCCATTTCATTCCTGGAAGAAAAGAGAAACATCTCTAAAGGAAAAATTATCTGCAGTTTGACACTATACTCCTTGCATCATACAGGGAGTCACTGCTTTTGGTAGATTACTTTCAACCTGTCAAGTACATTTCAGTCTCCAAATACCAAAATCCTTGATGCTTCTCCCAATATAAATGACAATGATACACCCTAACTAAAGTTGACTTTTCACCCATGGTGCAACCACAGGCAGATAGAGTATGGTAATACCTGCATATTTTTTCTAAATCATATAACCTAGGACCCTTTTTATGGAGTTCCTCTAGATTTAAGTTTGTGCTACAATCAGTAACCCCTTTGGAATGAGAACTTCTTAGATGAAGATGTACTCCTTTTCATTTACTGATGATGATGCAACCTCATGACCAGATCATCCACCCTCTTCCTTTCTTTTTCATTTAGGACCCAAGACTCGCATCCATACAACACTTTCAGAATTACAATACCTTTAAATGTAGTCATGTTGTCAATGGACTGAACCAGGGAATGTGAAGTAGACAGGGCAAACCACAGGCAGGAATGTGGGGCCTGGTTGTGGAGAGGGGACTATGGTTTCAGTGCATTACACATAACAGCTACAGAATGGATGCGAGTGAATAAGGCCTTTTCTTCCTCTGTTCCTGGCACTACCTTACAAATGCGGGAAAAGGCGAACAATTATAATATGTATATGACCAGCTGTATTTCTGCCCCGTAGCAGCAGTACAGCCGGCCACAGTCCAGGCTCAGTGCCGTCGGCAGTACTTACAAAACTCACCTCAGTGAGGGGCAAGGCTAGGCAGGCAGGCAGGCAGGCAGACCCCCGCATCTTACATGCATGAGCGACCGAGAGCCATCCATCACCTTACGGTGGAGGAGGAGGAGGAGGAAGCCATGCCATAACAAGTGCAACGCGCTCGATCCTCGGCCGCCGCCGCTTCGTGAGAACTTAACATTCCCGAAAATTTTAGGAAGAATTTTAGCATCGGTTCAGGACACTCGCCCCCGATGTGACTCTTGCACGTAGTGACGACAGAGACGCAAATGTTACTCGTCTCTTAACGTCTGAGCAGCACGTAATGCTAGGATCGCTAGATGTAGCGTCTGATGAAACTTGCGTCGACTGTTTATGCTGGATATTTATAATGGGCTGAGTCCACGAATGAGAAAAGTCAGGAGACCGCGTTAAGAGACAAAGCTCAAGAATCTACCCGAGTTTTGCGGATGTAAATATTGTACTGTCAGATGGGGAACGTCCCCAGACACTGGCAGTCTTAACGTTGGGCTCTGAGGTGCAGACATCACTCCTCTTGGGCAGATGTTCTCAAGCTCGTGGTTGCTGTCTTAGTCTCCTTTTCCCGGGGTAAGATGGCTCCTCGTCCCGGCGAATTTTTTTTTTCAATTTGCTTTTTTACGTGGTAGTGACTCAGTGGCTTATGTGCGAACTTTGATAAAATCTGGTTGAATGGTCGAGTGGAATCCGTAATTTCTGAAGAAAAAAAAATCCTATGAACGAATTAAAGAATAAGCTGCCATAAGGTTTGTGAAGAAAATTAGAAATTTCATAGAAAAGTTTAGAAAATGATTATTATCTTTTTGTTTTTTTAAATTAGGAATCAAAAGTAACGAAATGTAATTGATATGAAGAATGAGAGTGTTAGCAAGACTCGATAAGCTGAAAATAACGTAAAATCATAGACTAGTGAGGAGAAGCCGATGCAACATGTCTTATGATGATCATGCCCAAGATAAGATCAGACTCAGCACGTACTTGTGTTTCACGTTTTCTTCATTTATTCAAATAATAGTAAAGCCTCGTACAGTGGGACAAAGCTAGGTGTGAACGACTTCACGATTTTGTCATTTTTTAATTGGGCATCAACAGACGTGTGATGTTTTTAGATTAAAACGATGTTAGCTGCTGGACAGTCATTATCCCCTCCCCCCAAAAAAGAAAAACTCAATGCAGAAGTTAGACATACAATATAACAACATTATATTGCTTTAAGAGAGTCATTAGGGATCGCCATTCATCCTTTAGTGTGTATCACCTCAACACACAGACGTACGTTGCCGGAGATAAACTCGAGTACAACCAACCACAGCATCCGTCAGTTATCTAAACAGTGGATATGTTTTAGTTAAGACAAATTTATGAATTTGTGAGTTTAACATCTCACACATGATTTAGATGATTTATGTACTGAAAAAAAAATGAAAAAAATAAAATCATGGGTATAACTCAAAGACTTGATGATCTCCAAACGCAATCTGTCTTAAGACATACGCCTCTATCTTGAGGTGTCTACATAATTCATGTTATGATCCCTGGCGAATCACAACGCACCAATATATCTTCCGAGACTCCAATTCCAGTAGCTCACTCGGGGCAGCGTCGGGGATACATCACCATCCTGGGAGATTACCTCTGATCGGTGACTGCTGGGTTCATCAGCCTACGATCTAGTCCGATGTAATCACTCCCTAACTATCACCCTTGGTTCACTAGTCACGTGATTACACTAATGGAGAGGCGTCTCTCAAGACGTAACCAGCCGGGGGTCCTTTAATAAAGAGGGAGGGAGGGAGGGAGGGAGAGGGAGTGTGTGTGTAAGCCAACCGTAGTTAAGACATTCTTGTGACCAAGGAAGCTTGACCGTCAGGTGATGCTTGGCGGGTCATTTAGCCTACCCTGCTTACTTGTCACTTTGGGTTTTTTAGACTCGTTTTCCGAATTTCCTTCAGTTACTGGCTGGAAAATGTGACGTTCGTCAGTAAGGCGTGAACACATCGCTGAAATGGATGACCGACTAACACGAAACTGGCGAGGATGATAGAAAGTTAGTGTGACGTTATGACGCTATTGAACAACATGACATTTGTGGGACATATCCTCATGTTGAGGTTTGCCTGAGGTAATGGGAGCTCGTGCAAGGAAGAAACTGGATAGAGCTGGAGAAAGAACTGCTCCTTGGGAAACTCCACTGTAGAGTTTGAATGTTTTAGAGGTTAAGCCACACATGGATGGCCAGTCCACAGATGGAAAGATCGACCAAGACTCTACCAGATCTCGAAACTTTACACCATTTGAACGTTTAACTCTCATGGTACAGCTTTACTCAGTGCAAAGTTAATCCTGATCATGTATGAACGCGGTGACCATACTCTGATGTCAGAGAAATGTGGGTCGTAAGATCACCTTACCTTGTAGCCAGTATACCAGTAAATTATATTGACGTGGGTCAGGTCGACTCTGTGCCTTAGTACCCCGAAACCTTTAGATTTAGACAGTGTTTTGTATTGTTCTTAATGGAATTCATAGATGAAACCCTAGTTACTCAGAAACCGTTTTACCTCCCGAAATCATTGTTACACAGAAACCATGATTACCTAGAGACCATAATATCCCAGAAACCATGATTACCTAGAAACCATGATATCCCTAAAACCACTGTATTCAGAAACCGTTGTTACTTCCAGAAACCATTGTTACCCAGAAACTAAAGTTAACCCCAGAAACCATTGTTATCCAGACACCACAGATACCTAGAAACCATAGTTGACTTAGAAACCATAGTTACCCAGAAACCATAATTCCCCACAGAAACCACTGTTACCCAGAATCCATAGTTGCCAAGAAAACATAGTTACCTAGAAACCATAGTTAACTACAGAAACCATAGTTACCCACAGAAACCACTGTTACCCAGAAACCATAGTTCACCTCAGAAACCATAGTTATTCACAAAGTGTAGTGACCTGTAAAGAAAACAAAAAACCTCATGTATACTCTTGTAATATGTATTCCTACGAATATTCTACGATGCGAAATATTTAAGATGACTCACCTCTCCTACATGGTAGACCACCGCCACCACCTGGTACAACACCACCACCTGATGTAACACTACCACCAGCTGGAACACTGTCACCAGCTGGTACACAATCGTCACTATGAACACCACTCCTGTCTGGTATACCAGCATCACGACCATATGGTAGGCTACCACACTACCTAGCACACTGCCACCTCCTGGTACACCAAGTCACTACCTAAATACACCACTACATCATCTGGTACTCCACCTGGTATCTAACGACACCACTTGATATACCATCTCCACCTGGTAGGCTACCTTACCACTTGGTACGCCTCCACCACCTTGTGCACCATAATCACTTGGTGCACCATTGCATGGTTCACAGCTACCCCACCTGAGGTACACACCACACCATCACCACTTGGTACACAACCACACCATCACCACTTGGTACACAACCACATCATCACCACTTGGTACACTATCAACACTATCTGGTGTGCCAACGATACCTGTACACTGGTAGCATCAAAAACACCACCTGGTACACCATTGCTGCCACCTGGTGCAACACTACACCACCTGTTACCTCACCACCACTTGGTACACCACCATCACCACCTGGTACGTTACAGTCACCATCTGGTAAACCACTATTACACCTGGTGCACCACCACTGTCACCTGGTACTCTACCACACCACCTGATAAACCACCACTACCACCACCTGCCTGCTTCTGTAAACAGGAGATACCTCATCTGGCGGCAGGTGGGGTGACGGCGTGTGGCGGCCCACACCGTGAAGGGTCTCTGGGGCTGAGCCACTGGATTCTTGGGTTATCTCAAGTGCTCTTAATGGAGCAACTCCCAGCCACTGCCTTATCTCTCAATTGACTTTATTCATCGAATATCGTGTCATGTCTGAAGTTGATGCCTTGGTTTGTGGTGGGCCAACCCTCTCACGATATGCCGAGTGGATTATACCAATATTGCAATTATGGAGTTATCTGCTGGGCCTCAAGTGTGGCTGTAGCACCGTATTGCAAGCGTCTCTTGCTGAGATCATTGCTCTGTCTGTACCCCTACACCGTGTTTATGAACAAATTTAGAGGTGGTATTTGTCTCTATGGAGGATTTCGCGTCGAAATGTTCGTATGTTGACTTTGCCTTCAAGCTTGACCCGTTCCTCTTCTAAAACCACTTATGAAGACTCAGCGAATTACGAGGAACACGGTGACTTTAAGCGCACTCCATACACTTCCTCTGTTTAGTAAGTTATATGGTAGGCTCATATTTGGTATGCATAGAACAGGTAATTGCTTGGAGTGACTGTTTAAACTTTCTCTTTAATAGATTGTGATTGACTTATATAGCTTGAGGAATTTGGGGAAGAAGTATCAAGATGTCGAGGTTAAGCATTTGGTTACTTTACGTACACCTTATCTGGAGTTAAAGTTTAAGATGGTTCTCGCTTCCTATCTGGATCTATGTTTACTAATTCGATAGACCTTTACTTAAAAGCGTCTTCATGAGTCGCTCCTTCTCCAAACATGTATCGGGAGCCACTTAAGTCACTTGGCAAGATCGTTGGCGAACCCCATTACTAACTGGCTGCATTGACAGTCTCACCAGCCGGAGTATGGTGAGCAAACCGCACACTTCCTCCATCATCCTTTTTGATAACTTGACGGAGAAGATGCGGAGGTTATCGCTCGACAGGACATTGCTGTTAATGCCTGACCTGCCTCCCTGCACCGTGCACAAGGCAAGGGCGTTCGACGTATTCGTGCTTCCTGCTCTCCCTCCACCCAGTGTAGTTTTTGTGTGTCGTGTGTGTGTGTGTGTGTATGTGTGTGTGTGTGTGTGTGTGTGTGTGTGTGTGTGTGTGTGTGTGTAGCTTGAAAACCACACAGAATGAGAGATGAGAACTCCTACCAATCACGTACGTATGAACTTCGAGTGTGTCGCATCCACTCATCTTGCCTTTCCTATCCAGTGGAAAACATGAATCATGAGCACCACAACAATGCACAGTCCATCCAAAGTACCACCATAACTAACCTCCCCAGTCAGTATGTAGCACCAGGATAGGAAAGTAGAATATTCAGTCTATGACTGCGACACAGAAATTGGCCCCGTTCTGTGGCGTGCTTGAACAACCGTTACGATGTCGAATGTCTCACCAGCTTTATTTCTCTCGCATCATAATGCATGTACCTGTTGTAATGATTACCTGACCTTTCTCTCTCTCATGATGGCCTCACAGCTCGGGCGAGAGGCCTGCTGGAGGCGGTGGGGTGTACGGCTATTAGTTCGTCACGGTGTCCGTCGTCCGCTAAATTATCCCTTGAACGACCGCAGGCGAGGAGGAGCTTCTCTGGCGGACCCGCCTCGACCCCAGGACTCCAGCCTTTGTTGCCTCAAGTACCTCCCGTAGTCACTTTTATTGTCGGCGTCGCCACGGAAATGCTACGGTCCGGTGTGGTGGCTGGGTTGGTGGGGGTATATGGAGGCGTCTGGAGGGAAGGGTGAGGGGTGAGGTGGGTCGGGGTGTGTGTGTGTGTGTGTGACCTGGTTAAGGGTGATGTATGGGGAGAGAGAGAGAGAGAGAGAGAGAGAGAGAGAGAGAGAGAGAGAGAGAGAGATAGAGTCAGAGTCAGTCCGTCAGTCAACCTCATTAAGAAATACATAAGGCCAAAAACGTTAATCTAAGTCGTGAGTGTAGAACACTCAGGTAATATATTAAAAAAAAAAAAACGCTCTCGGAGCCCTGGGACTTGGGAGGTGACGGCAGATCCCTAAGACCCTAAATGGGCTGTGGGATCTCTGGGATTGGGCTGATGGAAAACATGGGATTAGTGGGCCACAACAATGATTTATGAGGCCTAATGGTGAGGTGGTCTTGTGGGATGTCAAGTGAGGATGAGATCTTCCTGTAGCACCATCATGCCCCCACTCACGAGCTGCGGTCGCCATATTAACTTAAATGACGAAGATATTCATTTTGTCTTAGAAAATGTGTATGAGTTTATTCACCGAGTGAAGAGCGAACGTCGTACACGAGGTAAATGTTGTGGAGATCGGTACGTATTTCCACACCAGTCGTTCTCGGGCTCAGAGGTTCACGGGCACAAATATTTGGCTATACAATCGTCCTCTAGATGGACCTGGCTCTGGGTCCCACATTAGATTGACTACAGAGTCAGATGACAAGACATAATCAAAATGCACATCACCACAGGTTTTAAAGTGATCACTTCCTAATCACAAGACTGTAACTCCTTGCTTTGGAGAGATGTTTATATGACAAAAAATTAAGTTTTCTTTGTTATAGATAAGACACTTGTATGCTTATTGATATATTTGTGAAGCATGGGTGAAAATATATGTTTACACTGCACCACCTACTCTTAGCATGTGCATATATATCTATCTATCTATCTATCTATCTATCTATCTATCTATCTATGTATCTATCTATCTATCTA
>JAUTXX010511113.1:1230-11937 GCA_032273605.1 Panulirus laevicauda | reverse complement strand
CCCACTCCCTCCTACACACACACACACACACACACACACACACACACACACACACACAAACAGAGGTGAAATAAACATCAACGATATTTAGAAACCGACTTAAGAAGCGCTACTTCACCACCTTCTAACCACATGTGACAGGCTCACCTGCCATTTACCCAACATTAGCACACCCCAGGAGCCGCCCTGGCATACGTGGCGAGTAAAATAGGAAAACAATAGCTCCATAAATTGCCGATTTCGTATAGACTGAAGGCACATAACGACGCGGTGTCCGTGAGCGTCTATTGTTTGCTGGGAGACAGAGGGGGCAAGAATGACGTTTTTGTTTATACTAAACAGCCGGTAATTATTAGTGTCTCCCCCTTTTCCTTCCCCCCCCACCTCTCTTCCCCTCCCTTAAATGCACCAAGAATAAGAGACTACAGCTCGTAGATGCAGTCTGTGATGTACAATAGGATGTAGCCGTATTTTGCCTTTAAAGATAGCAAGTTAGATGTTTTATCCGATGTCTGATAGGTTAGAGGGTGTGATGGATAACTGATAAAACTCGAAAGAAGTATACTCGTACAAGAATATACTCCCAACTGGCATACTCTTGATTTAAACGTATTTTGATCGCTTTCCTGTTTGACAGAGTCCGATGCATAGTATAAATCTATGCCTGTGGTCCCTTGAGAGTTTATAACCTGCGTCTCTCGAGGTTCTTTGAGACCAGCAAATGTGAGCCAATCAAGAGTATGGAATGAAAC
The DNA here is from genome assembly GCA_032273605.1 of Panulirus laevicauda. Lineage (NCBI taxonomy): Eukaryota > Metazoa > Arthropoda > Malacostraca > Decapoda > Palinuridae > Panulirus > Panulirus laevicauda. The sequence continues at coordinate 11,185 of JAUTXX010511113.1, read as the reverse complement.
ATTCCAATCTTCCGTCAAACTGTAGAAGTGGGTTCTTCTTCGGCTGGCTGACAGAAACGCGCATAATCACAAAGTTTGACCCCCTGAGGTGCGAGAGATATAGGTCTGTATGACTTTTATAAGTTGGATGCTGAAGCGCAAGGTGGGGACACACGTACTCGGGCGTCCATGGACACAAACGTGGAGCCTGAGGGTGGAGGAAGAGTCCTTTCTCTCCTTCACCATGGCTGACTCGAAACCCAGAGCCATCAGCAACCAAAGACCTCCATGACCAACACACTTACAAAGACCTCCATGACCAACACACTTATCATTGTCACCATCGCCACAGTACTCGCTATCGCCACACATCATCATCTCAACAAACAGTATCACTATTGTCGTCACAGTTCACAATCGCCATGTGACTCTCCATCGACATTATGGTGATCCAAGTCAAATAACTTCACCCTCTCATCACCACCACACCATCGCCAACACCACTTCCTCCACCACCGACCACCATCACCCAACACCACTTCCTCCACCACCACCACCACTCTCCAGGTTGCAGCAGCGTTGATGGAGTATCGTCTCGGGTTCCCTCGTCTGAAGGGCAGGGTGTGGTGGGTTACCAGGATGGCCTCCCCTGCTGGGCTAGTGGCAATGTACCTGATCCCCGGTGACGGTACATGATCCCCGGTGACGGTACATACGGTACACCTGCCACAAGGGGTGGAGGAAGGAGGGAGGGAGGGGGGATTGACTGGTGCCGGGGTCTGTGTGGTGTACCTGGTAGTGTGGTGTACCTGGCGGTGAATAGTGTGGTGTACCTGGTAGAGGGTAGTGTGGTGTACCTGGTAGAGGGTAGTGTGGTGTACCTGGTAGAGGGTAGTGTGGTGTACCTGGTAGAGGGTAGTCTGGTGTATCTGGTAAAGGTTATTGTGGTGTACATCCTTATCAAAACTTACTCGTGTGGACATTCAACCAAACCGTTCGTTCGTTTTATATAAAATCGTTCGTTTGTGGACAACGTACCTCACCCACTGTGGCGGTACAAACGGTACATTAGCCACGGGGTAGGGAGGGTGCACCTGACGTCTAGTGTGCGGTGTACCTGGTGCCTCAGTGGTTTACAACCTAATTAAAACGTAACTGGTATGAACATGACCTAAAACTGGTCGTTCATTGTTTTATAGGGAGTGGGTGGTTCGAGTTACACATGCACCAGTGTACGAGGAACTGGTGTCAAAACATCATATGACGATTTCCTTCACCGAGACGTAAGGATTTACGATGTTCAGTTCAGACGACGGTCGCACACACAAGCTCCTCCTCCCCCAACACACACACACACACACACACACACACACACACAGTCCTCAGAATAGTGGACGTTATCTCGGCGTCATATTTCTGGCCTGAACGTGTAACATACTCGGGGATGGAGCTACTCTCTTCGGGTTCTCTCTCTCTCTCTCTCTTTCGGTTCCTCTCCACCTCTAACATCACGAGGTACTGAGTTAATCTCCCAACACGCAATAGGAAGAGTTCCTCCCCCCATCATCTACCCTACTCTCCCCCCCAAAGTGTCTCCGTGCCCATAGTTCTTAAGCTTCACCCCCTCCCCCATCACCCAACACTGAGGTCTCCCCCATACCTGAAGCTCCCCATCTCGTACGTCTCGCTTCCCTCCCACGTCTTCACACACCACTCCTTTCTTCTTCCATCCCATCCTATCCCATCCCATGTCCCTCCCTCCCTCCAATCTTCCCTCGGGGCTCTGGGACACGACGGGTGGCTCCCAGGGCTGCGCCGCCGCCTCCGTCAGCCCTGCAGGAGGTCGGCCAGAGAGATGGACATATTCCAAAAATGTGATAAGTTGAGACACGCTGGTCAGATCCTGGACGATGAACAGTGATAGCCATTCATTAAAACCTGTTTCCTCGTCTGTTCTCCTGTCTTGAGACTTTTTTTCCTTTGGTTTATTTATTTTTGCTGGAATTCGTCGGGGTTTTTAGTTAAAGATTTACCCAAAGAGAACCATATTCTGTTTGGCGTTGTTTTGATATTTGTTTGAAAAGACTCGGACGTAAGTCGGCGAAAACGCTTTTGTTTATATCTTCAACATTGGAGCTAAGTTTACGGGAAGATAAGAGCTTGATAACCATTATCGTTAAGATTATTAATAAATCCTTGATTACTGAGTATCTCTCGTTAATCTGATTAATCGTACCGGGTCACTTGTTTAGATCTGGGTAATAGACTTTCTATATGCTCGTTGAACTGTCTACCTGTGTGTCATCGTTCGATATGCTGCCGCTGGTTTGATCCACACTGAATTGTAGTGATTTGTCCCTATCTGATTAGCTGTTAATCAAACGTTGATCTGAACTAACTGTGTCTGATCAGGTGCATTGCATACATGTACAGTTCTAATGGTTTACACTCTATCTAATTGTGTTCACCTAGCCACTTACAATTCACTCGCTGATGTCATTCTTTGAATGCTATCTCTTTCTCTACACTCGCTTATTTCACTGCTGTATGCTAATTACTTGTTCTGCAGCCGCTGATTTGATTGACAACTTTATAAAACTGTTTTCTGCAGTTGTCACTATCTCCATTTTCACAGTTTAATCCATACATTTCACTGCACTTGTAAGACTAGCTTCTGCGCATCCTCATATCTCAATGCATCTTTCCCACCTCGCGTTGATAGCTTATCTCACCATGCTCTTTCATCAGGCCTGCTCAACTCGCTGTGCCCAATTTAACACTTGCTCTGTCCGAATCGGTCGAATTGATCCCTATCATCCAACCCCCTGTTCTTCCCCTAATAACCTCACCTGTTATAGTCATTAATCTCACCTGTTATGATCATTAATCTCACTGTTGTCCATTTTATCCCTTGCTCCGTGTTAATTGATCTGACTGTAGCCATTTCATCACTGGGGTCTCCACCCGCTGATGTTGCTGTATTTGCTTTGATCACTTGATTCGCACGTGCCAATATCACGTCTATGGAGGCTTATACTGCGGATGGGAGGCATCAGGTTTAGTATACTAAACATGATAGCAATGAGGGAGTATGTGTGTGTGTGCCAATGAGGCCATTTCTTTATTGGTTCTTGACGCTTCCTCTCAAAGGCGGAGGAGGCAATCGTGGGTAATCAAGCTAAAGGAGTTGGTACACCTTAGATCATCTTCAATTCTTTGATTTTAATCTGTCTATGGGATCATATACCCCAACTTGTTTGATCACTATGAATGCAGTTTTAGCCTCTGGCTTATCAATACTATACTTGCCCTCTTATCTGGCTCGTCTTGTCTCCTTCTGTACAGATAAGGTATTCAAATGATTTCGGCATAGACATCAAGGTCCTCTTTTATCTACTAGCCTGGTTTCGCAATCATTCCCATATATTTACCATCAACAGTTGATCATCCATTCACCGATCTTCATTTCGTCCATTGATCAATTTCTTGTGTATCTTATTTTATACTGATTACTTGTTCTATACACAAGTATGGTTAATCTATTAATCCCTCAGTGTAAACAATGATTAATCTGTTGATCCTTTTTTGCGAAGTTATGATATATGCTGCTATGATTGATTCATCAATAAATCTAAATATACAGTTGATTATTCTGTTCATGTGCAGGTGTCGTAAGCTCATTAATCAGTCTTTACGTACAGGTACGTCTGATGAAATGACTCCTAAGCTAAGGGATTAATAGTTGATGCCTCTAAATACTCGAGTACAATTAACCCATTGATCTTTCTTGATCTACATGATCAGTACATTAATCTTAGGTATGATTGATCCATTAATCTCTCTGAAGTTTCCATACATAAATAACACTAACCTAATTGTGTGCCAAGAATTATAGAACGAATACCTTAATTGGTTGAGTTAGGATGTTAGAGTGGCTGTATTCCTTGAGAATATTATCTAACTCATGAGGGGAGAATGAATTTAAAAGGTACTGAGATTTTATCTCATTCACTGATGAGTCATTTTTCTATGTCAAACTCACTAATGCCACTGTCTACTTTTACATGAATCTTTGTATTCCATAAACTCAGTGTTGCATATCGGCATGCCCTCCCATTACTGTACCTGCATATCGTTCCAACCTCCTCTTCCTCCATTTCCTCCATCCCTTTGCACCACAAACCTCAAAATTTATACCTGGAGTCTCCACTGTATATATATACCATTAATTTCACTACCCCAATCATCAACCCTCTTTATACCCAAGTCACCCCTTCCTAAACCATCAACACAATCATTTTCGAACTATCAATTGCAATCTTTGCCAAATCTAAAGTCTCTAAACCATCAACTTCACCGTTTTTGACCATTTCTTTTTGGTCATTTAACTCCATTATTTCTCTTAACCTTGTACACCATTGACCTTCATCGCCTACAGCACTAACTCTATTCTCAGCTCTGTATGTTAATGCCATTACACCCATTATTATACTCTACGAACAGTAATCTCTATTGTACTACAACATACATCCCTCTGCAACATTAGCTTTTCTTTATACAACATCAAGTCCATTGTCTTTATCAATTCTAGACTTCATATATCTTTACTCCAGACTCTTCCAACAAGGCCTGTCTACAGACCCCCAAATCAACAGCATCATTGTTCAATGTATTGAACGATTCTCTACTACTCCACAATCTCCTACAGTAGCCATAATCCACCAATAATCCACATGTAATCTGAAAACTATTCCACTCTTATTCCACAACCTGATCCTTCAAACTCCACCAATATCAGTCGCATCCACCATTTTTTTTTCCTCCAACATTTCGCCTAAATTGCTCTACACCCTCCTTCACCATCATCCCACACCCTCCACCATTATCCCACACCCTACACCTCCAACACCACCATCCTTCTCCATCCTTATTCCCCAATACTCTCCCACAACCGCCCCCCACCAAAACTAAAAGAACATAGCCTTTTAACCACCTTCCCCCCAAACTTGCAGGCAATTCCAGAGGGAGACGAGGAGGGACTGGAACCCATCACCCAGACACAAGACGCCAGTTGCCCTTGCCAGGCACACATATGTATATATATATATATATATATATATATATAAACCTGGGCAACAGACGGAGTCTCAGAAGAGGAGGAGGAGGAAAAAGAACCATTTCCATCAACCACGCTGGTCAGGATCTCCTCGAGGACAATAATGAGACGAAGGATACTTTCCTTAAGTCAAGCAGGCTGCATAATTCGGTGAGCTTCTCTGTTCTGATGTCTTTATCAGATACACTGGATGTGCAAGAGGGTGAGGGAGGGGGAGGTGGAGGGTTGGTTTAAAAGGTATATATATATATGTATATATGCATCTTGGGTCTTAAGAAATGAGGAGACATGGGTGATATTACCCCGTTCAGTGTCTTAGAGCTGGGCTTGAGGTCTGTTACCCTCGCGCTGGACGAGGCTGGCGACTCGCACAAGAATGTTTTGATGGTCAGGTTTGGTATTACTGGGAGGGAGGAGGAGGGTGGAGGAGGAGGACTTCGAAAGCACCCCAGTCAGTTTATTGTTCCTGTATGAACACATTAATCCATATGCCTAGTGTTATCTATCTGTTTCTGTCTATCAATATATCTAGCACTTGCATTATAACACGTACTAGACATACGCCTCTGAAAAAATGTATACAAATATGCATATTTGTTTCGACGTAGTTAGATAATTCTTGATGGGGTACGAAGTCGAATACAAAATCATTTACATTCTCGAATTAAAATGGGGGGAAAAAAACAGTATAAATCCAGTTCTTTGTGAGGAAACACTCGTGTCTCCTGTCTTGCCTGACACACTGCTTTCTATGCAGAATAACCAGCATGATGTAACTCAAATACACCTGCCTGCGGAGAGATGTTATCATCGGCTGAAGATAACATCTCAAAAAGCTGAATGGAAGTACGGTACTCGCCTCAGGCTACGCGTCTTATCTCTATCGCTTCGTCCTATCAAGATGCGAATATTCAAAAGATAACTGATATGAATTACGGAATACAGGTATACTCGTCTGCTGTATATCTGTAAGGGTAGAAGTTGTGAAGTATTTTCCTTGTGTTGGGGAAGGGAGAGTCTGCTTATTGTAGAGGTATATCATGCAAATGAAAGACTAAATATGGAGTTAATGGAAGTCCGAATTACACTATTGATAATAGCTATGTATCAAAAAACTTACATGGCTTTGATACAGCTATGATAAAGCTAAGTATATACATATCTATCCGGGAGGTATGTCATGTGTTAAAGCTATATGGCGTGGGAAGTACGCGCGAAGGAACAAAAGGCCATAATCATTACACTGGGCGAAAGGACAATAAGGAAGCTGATAAGAATAATCCTTAATAGTAACTATTGGTGACCAGAAGAGACACCGTATTAAGCCACCATAGCCAGTGACGCCCACACCCTCAGGAGGAGGAGGAGGTGGAGGTGGAGGTTACTACTGCTACTACAGCCTTTAGGCATCGTCAGGAGAGACCACGCTACTGCACCTCTAGTCTAGAGAGGGCCACTCTTAGAGACCCTATCCACCCCATCAGGAAAGACCATAGGAGACTCTGACTTCTACTTGCCGTCAGGAAAGGTCAAGCCTCTGGTACAGAAGAGGTGGATGTAGACAAGATTACTCTAAGATACCATAGAGAGAGAGCCAATGCCCCGCCTGGAATCTAGAGGAGACCAAAGGCTCTGACCACCGTCAGGAGGGGAGATGGCGTGGCTCCAGGAAGGTGTTGGGGTACATCACAGAGCAAAGCTATCCGATCCCTGATTTATGTGCTCTGTGCCTGACACCGACACATTATTTAAACAACAATTAACCAGAACAGAAACTCATTTTTTGCTGTTCATTGGTGGAGAAAAAAAAAAAGAGGACCATGTTCGATACTAGTGACATATGACCTGATGGTAGTTTATTGGCAAACTTTATAAAAAAAAAGATAAATGCATTATGACGATTTGACTTGGAAATCTGTGGATAATGAGGAATGTGTTGGCAGATTGGAAGTCCCTCTTCGTTGCCCACGTCGAGTATAGCTTAGTTCAGTGGTCACTCCATCTATCTTGTATCATGGGCAATGTCTCAAACTAGCCTTTCTTGAAGGAGTCCATCCCAACCCTTTCTTCTATTTTCAATAAAAGAAAAATGGTATAATTGAGGTGATAAACTGAGAACACAATTTACAAACATCACAGGAATGGTCAGGAGCAAGATTTACGTCCAAGTCTCTTTTACCCTCGCATCCTGAAGATCTGTTTTACATATCGCTGTCTTAAGCTGAATATGACGAAGCATTTTACAGTGCATGAGGAGAGAGAGAGAATCACTTTAGAGTAACAAGTCGCCACATCATCGTCCATTTGAATCTAATTCTAGAAAGCTTTCGGAGGAAGAAGATATCAAATTTTATTTCCAAACGAATATTTCCCACAATGCAGAGCCGTAACATAGCATAGCACAGTGTGGAACAAAGGAACACTTGTTGCAAGCTAGGCGGCTCAATTGTTTACTCTTACATCTGAGTGCATAATGAGATGCAGTGATAAGCAATACAGAGGTCCTCAAAAGAGACCCCCTCCGACTCTGAAGGGCCAGGCCATTGTACTGCACGTCTGTGTACACACGAGACTTGTTGGTATTGAGTTCATGGGTAATAAAATATTGCTACGATGATAATGCTACTATCATTATGATAATGCTATTATTGTTATTATCATTATTATTGATAATGTAGTTTTTATCAAGATAATTTCTATTTATGCAAATATCAACTTGGGATCGAAAGGTTGAGTGATGCACTGGTAGAATTCTGCTCCTGCAGGAGTCTCCATAGATCGTGAATGACAGTAGATCTGAGAGGGAGGAGTACTTCCGTTGTACATGCCCGACTCTCCTTCCTAGAAAGCTAAGCAGGAGCTTTGTATATCCTTCTTGTGTACGACAGTTTAACAGCCTCGTATTGCAAGTTCTCTTCCTCCTTCAGGAGACTTTTCAGAGACCTGATGAGCCTCCTTAAGGTACAGAGGAGCCAAGGGCCTCTTCTCCTGAAGGTCCGGCACAAACTATGGAACCAATTCCTGTAGAAGTCATTAAAGAACTTCGAGAGGCTTAGACCAACAGACGAGAGCTAAGGGCCTCTCCCTCATGTAAGACACGCAAGACCTAAGAAGCGACTGGCCGTAGAAGGCAAAATGAGACTTCGTTTTCTAAGTCGTCCTCACCTTTCAAGGACGACTGTTGGAGTCCTGAAGAACCTCAGGCAGGTAAATAAGACATGCAAACCACACGCCAGAATGTATGAGCTTTGCTGAATAAGATGAATAAGACGTGAATGAATAATGAGAGGAGGACTTGCCAACTTGGTAACGCTGTTGTTCCTCACTTATCACTAAGTCAGGCCCCACGCTGCCCTCATGACGGTGTTAACTTGCAGAATTATGATAGAAGAAATGAAAGACTAAATAATCGGGGGGGTTGACAGCTCGCTGTGGGACGTGGGGAGGGGAGGGAAGAGAATCGCCACACCTCTTGTTTTTCGCCCCTTTCACGCTTTGCGCCAACGCCCTTCGGCAGGGGTGGTGATGGGGAAAAGGGGAGACTCTTGAGATCCTGAAAGGGTGAATGGAAGGCTGTTTTTTCTCTCTCTCTCTCTCTCTTTCTCTCTCTCTCTCTCTCTCTCTCTCTCTCTCTCTCTCGAGAGAGAGAGGTTGACCATTGTAGTGATGGCGAGTGATTATTGGAATGGTGAATGGAGTTGCTGGAGTCGTTGGGAGAGTAGTTATTTGGAGTTATGGGAGAGTGGTCACTGGAGTGGGAGGAAGAATGGTTGAGGTGATGATGGGTAGATTAATGGCTCTGGTGATGGTTTTTGTTGTGTTGTTATTGTTGCTCTTGTGACTGCCGAGGAAGGTGGCTTGACAGCTCCTCCTAAATATTCCTTGACAGACATCTATGGCTGACCTTGACAGCTCCCCAAGTGGATGACCTTACCAGTCCTACAGGTGATTTTACAAGAACTATATAGCATGACCATGAGAGCGCCCCCTTGGGAAAGACTTGCACAATCCCCCAATGGATAAGGATTTTACCAGAGATTATGTACACTCCCCCAAAAAAGTATCTTCACCCGGGTCTGAAGGCTCTAAATGTGTGCAACTGACCGATTGAGATTAAACCTTGACATCTCTGCCTCCATGATGCAAGTCAGGGGGACATGGAAGTAGATTTTAATCTCGGTCAGTCTGTTGTAGATTTTAAGAAACTTCACCCCTGGTGGCAAGATACTTTATTGGGAGAGCGTATGTAATTGACAGCATCATTGTTGCATATTCTGATGAAGAAAATCATTCATTCTAATTTTTTTCGAAGTTTCCCAAGTAACACCAGGATTGTTTAACCATACCCGATCTTCTGTCGATAAGTAAAACCATATTGCATGTTCTTCCACATATTACTTTGTGATAACTTGCACTTTGTAATTCTTTTGATATCCAAAACGTATGGTCCATAAATCCTATTCACATTCACTGAACAGTGCACTAAATTTGTATAGATAATGTATACACCACCTATATACATTTATACGAACTGGATCTCCGATTTGTCTTGCGTACAGTAGAAATGCTCCCATGCACGACGTTTTCTTTCCTTCAAGAGTAAATGACTTTTACAAATCCTTTGATAATCTCCTCGTTTGCAAAACAAATAAAAAAAAGAGGAAAAGAAATTACCTCGTACTTTGCAAGTGGTTGGAATTATTACAACGGGCGACTCAGATGACGAGTTAATGACACCTCCAATTACGTCGTTCGTAGCATTTGTGGGAATCCTGCAGAGCAATTAAGCTAAATTATCCAGTTTGCTGCCGTCAAGACTTCCTGAGTCACCCCACCACACCTCCATCTCTCTCCTCTAAC
>JAUTXX010511080.1:0-11556 GCA_032273605.1 Panulirus laevicauda | reverse complement strand
GATAGCAAGACCCTCCCCCATACAAGGACGGATCAGTCCTTATGTATAATGGAATCAGGTGTTCAGGAGGAGAGAATTCACGGCCTCTGAACAGAACTGCCAGATTTGTTGAGGCAGACTTAAAAGTTTATGTAACGTGGGTTTTTAGTTTTTTAGAATAATTCAAGGTGTCACAGTGATGACAATTATGTATGTCTCTTGCGTGGATTGATGGAATTATAGAACCATCAAAAGAGCTGGGAAGTCGTAAGGGATTTTTAGACTAGAGACGTGGGCCACAATCGGATTTTTTTTTCAGGCTGTAAGTTTTCCCTAGGCTCCTTCTTCCCCTCTTGAGATATCCTGTCCAAGTCTTAGTGTGTGCAGGCTATTGTTTCAGGACCAGAGGCAAGAGCGAAGCGAGGGGATGGAACGGACCGGAATGAGGTGGAGGAATGCAGAGGTTTGAGTGTCAGCGCGTGAGCCCAGCTGCTCACCTCTTGAGGGAGAGGGAATCGTTGATGAAGATGAGGAAGAGTGGAGGAAACAGGACCGAGTAGTGAGGGACGACGCTGTTTTGACAGGAAAGAGTAAGAAGTTGACCCATCAACGTTGACTGAGAGAGATCAGTGGTCGTGTCGTCGTGCTCAAGGGTCATACCGTCGTGCTCAAGGGTCGTACCATCATGCTCAAGGGTCATACCATCGTGCTCAAGGGTTCATATGATGCAGCAATTTCCAGGTCAATGAGTTCATAAACACGAGGTAAACAACGTCACCTTGTGTTCTCATGTCTGCCTAATTTTTCCACAGTGGTTTGAACTTTATTTGGCACCGTTTGTCTCGCAGCCCAGCATGTTTGCTTGTTTACCTCACAGCCTCGTTGGGCATTGGTCGGACAGCTTAGCATTCAATAATCAACCAATGATAAGTCAGTAGCCAACAATCCAGCATTCTGCTCACTTATAACATGTACCACATCATTCACCTGGTGACCCAAGGAGGTAAATGACGTGGGCCAGCATTCACTGAACACTTCACTACTAGAGGGACGATCACTTACATGGAAATCATTAAAACGTCCCACAAAAACCTATACATTGGGTTATTCATGCTCAGAAAATGTTATTGCCACAAAGAATCAACTTTACAATCTTCCTCGGCTCTACCACTGCTCCTGCAGCCAGATGGCGGCCGCTCAACCACGACCAATTGACCAAATTATCAAACTTTTCCGGTGGTTAGCGAGCACCACACAACCTCGTTGTTGGACCTATGAACTCTGGAAATCTGAACAAATATTCCACTTTCAGTCAATCTCCTGCATGAGGCGATGCTACAGCCCAGCGTATGGAGATGTGATGTTTGATAATTAGAAAAGGATTAACTTAAAGTTTAGCAGTCGACAACAACTGGTGAATATCTGAAATAATTCACGAAGTTGAACGACATGAACACAGCACTATGTACCGAGTCAGACGATCACAACATTGAATGTTTGTGATGATGAACAAGTCTCGACAACAACACTGGATTATATAACAACAACAACTTTCAATCTCACTCACGATGGCACGATCAATTCTTCGTATTACATCATACTAAAGTAATAATACTATCTATCCTTACTATGATTTTCTTTTATATGTATACAAAGAAGTTTTAATATCTTTTCAGTGTGTATATACATGTGCCTTCCTGAAGGAGTATTCAGAAACCCAACATTTATATTCGTGCCAGATCTACATATATGGTCAGAAGTAAGGTCGCTGCCTCTCTACCATAGCATATCCAATCTCTGTTGATGTTGGCAATATTATTGGGCCGCTACGTTGGCTCTGTACTTATCTGGAAATACTGACAATCTTCAGCAATAATGGGCAAATCTTTTCTCCGTAATTGTCGAGGTTATTGGATTTGGCGAGCGAGCGACCGCCGGATTTGAAGACTAAAATAAAACAACATTACCCAATATCACCTCCAGTATAACTGTTTTTATTATTACTATAATGAGGACGATCATCTTTATATCAAGGAGGAGAAACAGAGTACTGACATTATCATTATTCCCAATACCATTATGATAATTAAAATTTATACTGAAACTCATTTTTACCATTAGAAAAATTGTGTTGGTAGATCCTTCCTTCAACTGGGAGGAGGAGCAAGGCAAGGTATAGAGTAGAGGCAGTAGTGGGGCAGGCGACCACTCGCTCGTCCCGACCCCACCAGGAGAGCGGAATCATAACATGTGATAACTTATGTGTTCTGCTGTTAATCTTACAACGATAACCCATCAGCGAGTACTCTGATATAATGGATATTTTTTTTTAGTGTGTGCGTGAACACGAATTTAGTCCACGTTGTATATGCTTTACAAATATATAAACATTAGTTTGTACACATGAACATGAGTGTACTGTACATACGAGATGTAGCCACTGTACATACGAGGTGTAGCCACTGTACATATGAGATGTAGCCACTGTACATACGAGGTGTAGCCACTGTACATACGAGGTGTAGCTACTGTACATACGAGGTGTAGCTACTGTACATACGAGGTGTAGCCACTGTACATACGAGGTGTAGCTACTGTACATACGAGGTGTAGCCATAATCCACGAGTGTTTCCGTTACATAAACATCTGCCGCCGCCGCCCGGGCAGGAAGACCCAGTTGGACTGGCTGTCCTCCGACCACGCCGATCACCTTCCACCGTCCTGGGCCACCGAGGAACAAGTCCTGTATTCGTACAGGAATCATAAGCGCACCTACGTCACATCTTGCCATGAATGCACCATTAGGACAAAAATGCAGGACTATACCTGTATCTGTGAAAATATAACTGCGGTCTTGTATTAGTATTGTACAGCATCAGGTCGTACTGTCTCCCTATGTAAGAAGTGTGTGTAGCTGTTCTCGGGTACAGCAGGATTCAGGTGTACTGGGCTTCCCTGGTGCTGCCTGCAGTGTTGATGGTTGTGGCCGATGCTGCCACCCGCACGTCACACCACCCCCACCCCCACCATCACCACGCTCTCTGGCCAACACGTTCAGCAAGACATCCACCTTGTACCCGGCAGTACGCCAGGGTTACACGTCCCACCACCCAGGTAATGAGAGTGTCACATCTGATCTGCAGCTGATGAACCCAAGATGACTGACTGGTTTCAGGTCACAGTGGGGCCCGAGGCATCGAGGAACACGTGATCTTTTCACTGACAAGATATAAAGGACGGCCTGAGCTATACCTTGAATTATGTACACATGTAACTGTCTGTGCTACTCTGTACCCTGTACATCATACATCCTGTATGTCAACACGAGTACAGCTACAGCACACAAGGGATACACAATGACCCCTCCGCTGTACCTCCTGTAATGCTATCACAGTATCGTTGTGTACTATTACTTGTACATGAGTGTACCCTGATACCCTGCACACGTACTGCAGCCTACCTCCGCTTGACTGTACCATACCAGGGCCGGTAGCGCTGCTCCTCCCTTTTTCCCACAGAACGTACACACACTGTGTCTCGGCCACCTCTTGCGGCCGTCCGTCACACCTCTTTGGAGGATATAGTGTACGGCCTGTGCTCGCCTCCCGCGACGTGACCTTCACCCACCACTATGTAGAGCTGCTGTGTCCACGTCTGTGTACACAAGTACAGCTGGAAGACTAACGCTTGTCGACACTGAGGCGGTGTGAGCAGATGTCCGTCACAGGTCACCCCACACGGACGTCTCGCCAGCTGTTGCCCTTCACTGGATAACCAGAATGTTGAGCTACCGGTGCGAGACACGCCGCCTGGTGACACGTGACGTGTGAGGCAGGAAGGGATGAGGAAGCATGAGCTACACACACACACAATGACGGAGAAACTATACACAGAGGAACACCAGCACACAACGGCTGAGTGGCAGGCAACGCCAGCAGTTCTACCAAGGGAGGAGGTTTCCTCGACAGCCCAAGCATCCAGAGCCTCTGCTTCCCGGGGGTCAGCAACCATCACGTGAGAGTGTTGACGCGTGGGATGAGCACAGTTTTAGTTTCTTGTATTATAACAACAAAGTCACTCAAAAAGTGAGAAACATAATGTATGGATCCAACGTGAATTATATCAACTTGCTCGTCAGCTGTGTATGTGTGTAATGATGGCATTTCCTGTCTGTTTCTTCTCCCGCCAAGTGTTGACACCCACCTGCGCTGGTCAGCACACGCCAGCATCCTAGCTGTCACACCTCGGTCCTCCCACACTGGGAGCTGCAGCCACACACACACACACACACACACACACACACACACACACACACACCAGATAATAACAGTCACGTTGACACACATGTAGGGCAGGGAGGCATTCTTTACTTATCACTGGCCAAGTGGGTCGACGGCCCCGCGTGTTTACTTCTTTATAGAGGAAGATCCTGCACAACACAACGGGAGCTTCGTGTATGAACCGACACACTCAAGTGAGTGACACTTACGAGGCCACAGTTTACCAGACTTAATAAGAAATGATTCCGTTTAACATCGACGTCTGGTTTGCACAGTGTGATCAAGTTGACGGTCGTGGGAAACACTGTGGCCACACCAAGAGCAGTTTACCTGCAGGTGCAGCAGCACATCCTCTGCCGGGGGTCATCACCACCGCCTCACACTTGTGTGTCCTGCATGTCTGATGCTGAACAGTAAATGTTACTGGCCTGCCAAATCCCCGTCTGCCTCAGTATGTACAGGAAAAAAAAATGGAGCACCTCGTACAGTTTATAATAAGTTATGTTTACTGACTGTTTCAGGTTACTTTGTACAATCATCTGCCCCCCCCCCCCCACCACACAGACACACACACACACACACACACACGTCCCCCTAGCGAAGAAACCCCCGAGCATGTCAATAATTCATACACCCGTCTGATACACATTTCTTTTTTACTTTATTTTCATCAAATCATTTCATTTTTCTTCAAGGACGGAGAAACGAGACGAACTCCTCCACCAGAGTCTGACCAGGAATGAGAAGTGAGGCGCACCAGGAGGCGAGGGTGGCACACCTGCAGCACTGACGAACACACACAGCAACACACTACTGGGTCCTGGTGAGGGTGTGTGTGTGTGAAGGCTGAGGAGATGTGAGGCACACAGCCTGGGACAAAAAGGACAGGAACAAAAGATAAGGAGAAATGTCGAGTAGAAAATGTTTTACCAAGGTGTAAAGATGAACGACAATTGTTTAGTAACTCACCAATGAAGTGTGATGTGTAAGGATTAGTTTATCCAGAATATGGCTGCCTAACCTAACCTGTGAGGCCATTAGTCGACTTTCTATCAATCGATGATTTAATCATCAACCCAGAGTCAGGTACCTGAACACTATCAAACTGCAGTCCGTCTTTTCAATACTACTGCCAACGCTCAAAACTTGGCACTTATAGGTGTTAAACTTGGCACTTATGGGTATTAAACTTGGTACTTATAGGTGTTAAACCCATTTGCCAACTGTGCGTCCGGTCTGTCAGTACGTGTACATCAACTTGCACCAGCAAATGATAAGGTTCTGTAGGAGCTTTACTTCCTGACTTCGTGTCATCTGCTAACTATGATATCCTTCAACACAGCTCAATATCAAAGTCATTAATAGCTATATACAGAAGAGACCAGCTTTCAAGAGTGATCCCCGTGGTACTCCACTTATTACCTCTAATCATTCTGAAGCTAGACCGTTCGTCGCCACAAGCCGGTCAGCACACTGTGTTCCACAACCATATTCCCCAACCTTTCCATCCAATATTCATCGTCATTCTACCGTTCCCTTCATGCCACTCCACCATTCATCTCACGGACTCCATTCATCTGACCGACCTCCGCTGCCTCAGTGCACACATGTAGGGGGTGGGGGTGACCTCCACGGGCGCCACCCATCAATACTAAAGAGAGGCCTCGCAGCCATACAATATACACAACTCCTGGGAGGACATACAGCCAGCAGAACATGAGTGTTACTGTATCGGGCCTCCTTCCTGGGTAACGCTCTCCAGATATGTCTCAATCCTCGGGATGTAATGCACGGCAGTGTGGCCAGGAGGGAACGTATGGGTGGTGTACGTGGTCCTGTGGTGGTGGTGGTGGCTCACACCTGGGTCCTGCCATGCCCACACTAACTGTACACTTCCCGAGGCGTCAAACACCTGGTGCACTAGTTATGTTCCAGAGCGCGGCGGACACCAGGGCAACACCAGCAGCATGAAGCGCCGTCACTCAGTCATACAGAGGAGTGCATGACCAGGGTGGTGACGGAGGGTCCACCAGGTGACACGCTCGGGTACTGACACTCCTCAACATCCACGCAGGTCAACACCACCTGCCTGAACCCCACCTACCTCAACACCACCTACCTGAACCCCACCTACCTCAACACCACCTGCCTGAACCCCACCTACCTCAACACCACCTACCTGAACCCCACCTACCTGAACCCCACCTACCTCAACACCACCTACCTGAACCCCACCTACCTCAACACCACCTACCTCAACACCACCTACCTCAACACCACCTACCTGAACCCCACCTACCTGAACACCACCTACCTGAACACCACCTGCCACAACCCCAACAAGTTATAACATAGGAAAAATGAGTTGTTAATGCAAGACCAGAGGTGACAACCATAACCTGCTTACCTAACCTGCGCCCGGGAGGCTGGCAACAAGGTTCAGGCCACGGGAGACTCCCACATACGTAACTACAGTGAACAAAATGCCACAATACCACTACAACAGATACGGTTTCCATGTAAACGGATTGTGTGTTGTCGTCTTAATGGCATGAATGAGAAAATCTTTCGCCGCTCAAGTGGGAGTTTAGGCTGACATGCACACAGCCTCATAGTAGAGAGGTCATCACACGGGGCAGCCAAGAACAGCCTGGTTCATCATGAGAGACACATGACGACTCACTTCTCGTGAAAGGTTACTGTTTACCTGAAGCTGACCTGAGATGACCTGAGACTGACCTGGAATTTCAGTAGTAATCTGACACGAAGCTGACCTGAAATTGACCAGGGGGTGCCGTGCTAAGCTGATCTGAGGCAGACCAGGAGATGATGAATTTACATGACCTGACACTGACCTGAGGTCAACAAGGGTGAGGCTCAGGTGAGCCGACACTGACCTAGTAGTGGTCCAGAAGAACTATAAATATCCTGAGTGACTAGCCAACAACCAGGGTCTTTTGGTACTTACGTGGACGACCTGAGAAGCGAGGTCAATCATTTGAACAGAACTCTGTACTGTTACTGACCTGGGTGTGGCAGTAGTGACCTGGGTGTGGTCGTAGTGACCTGGTACTGACCTGGGTGTAGTCGTAGTGACCTGGTACTGACCTGGGTGAGGTTGTAGCGACCTGGTACTGACCTGGGTGTGACAGTAGTGACCTGGGTGTGGTTGTAGTGACCTGGTACTGACCTGGGTGAGGTGGACTTGCGGTCAGCTGGGGTGTCTGTGGGTGGGGCATCTCCTGGTGGGGGGCTCCTCTCGCTCTTACGACCTCGACCTGATCTGTGGAGGAGGCAGGTAGAACCTTAGCTCATGATGACTTTACCCTTCATCAACATTACAAACATTAACTACTGTAATGACGATTAAAATGGTTCCAGTCGTACTGGTGACTCTCTGTTGATACACATGACATATATAGAACATGGTAGATATATCTACACCACGGTACAGACGATATGTACCGCATGGTAGACAATATCTACTCCACAGTACAGACAAGATCTATCCCGCGGTACAGATAAAACTCTTTGTGTTTGTTTTCCAATTTTTCTCGCAGTATCTACGTATAATCACAACCCCACAGGGTCTGTCATTTCTCGTATAGTTACAGCACTATATATACCAGCTTACTGGATGGCTCACTAGTTAAGTTCGAACCCACGTTAACTCGCTCCTGTCCACAGCTTGGAGGCCACTGTCCAGCTGGCCAGTGACCTTTAAGTTAGGTCTTATGCTGATAAGATGATATGACAACAAATTTAGTTGTGCTGTTGGATAACGGTGGAATGGCATTGTCCATCAGTATAACCACTCAGTTCGGTACTTTTCTTCTTCATACTTTCCATACTGCTAGCATAACCTTTCCGCTCAGCAACAATATACTTTCCAGAAAATATCATCCCAGTAACTGATATCCCACCATGGAAATGCATGAATCAGCGGCAACCGTGCAAGAGAGTTAGACGTGCATCTGGCATCTTCCTCGGCGTGGCTACAGACAAAAGACACACACGACCGCCTTTCTAGTGTCTGGATTCCAATTCTTAAAAGATGTCAAAAATCTAGCGTTCAAAGCAATTCAGTCTCATAACTACGAAGAAGTAAGTACAACAAGAAAATGTTATATAAGAGAAGGAAGAATAATAAAAACATCTATACATTACTGGAGGCAGACTTGGCCTCCGTCTGTAACGGTTTTCGATATATCTTGAAAAAAAAGTGGAAGAAATTTAAGGCGAGTGAGTGTGAGGGACAGACCCTAGAACATATAAGTAAGTCTTCTATATATAAACTCCTGTGCTTATAGCTGTAACACACAGCTATATATGTTGCCAAGCCTATACAGCTATGTTAAAGACTTTAAATAAATTCGCAAGAAGAAAACAGAGACAATGAAACTTTATGTTATAACTACATGATGTTTGGTGTGTATTATACGTAACACATTCACTGTATACGGAAGTTTAATCAAACATATTTGAAAACAAACCAAGAACGAGAATAGTATTACCATCTGAACCAATGATTTCATGTCTGACTCTGCAAGTCATCACAGAAAAAAAGTTACAATTTTATATATTTGGCGGCTGAAGTGGTCCCTTACCCGGGGTCTAGATTTCCGTGTTGTGTTCTGGTTGATGTTAACTACCCCAGCAAGTGTTACCTCAGACGTCGAGCCATCATGTTCCTACACGTCATCATCATCCTTCTGCCTGACGAATTAACCCATGTAAGGTAAGCTCTTACTTCTGTGCCACGCTCGCTCACTCTGCTTCCCCGCACGATGAACATGATAACAACTGATGAACACGTGTTCCCCAGGATGAACAAGATAACAACTGATGAACACGTGTTCCCGAGGATGAACAAGATAATTGATGAACACGTGGCAGAGAATCCTGCATCTCGTACTAAAGTCCTGTAGTACATACGTAACGCGTCCGTTTGTAAAGGTGTTTAAAGATAGATGATGTGTTGTAGAACGGCCGCTACTACACTCAGGTCACGCACCTAAAGTTGACCACCTGGATAATACAAAAAGTCCCTGTAACCCAGCGTGAGGTAGCTACAGCCAGCATGCAAGACTTACAATGTCTTGAGGCGACAGATGATATAACATGTGACGTAACAACCAAACTACAAGCTGGACGATAATAACCCGCCGGCCTGGTGATGCCGGCTAGGCTTCCGCCAGGACTTGAGCTGACCTTGGCTGACGGATGGAGATGACTGGTTGACCACGGATGACGAACAGAACGTGTAACCGACTGATGGACATCCGGACGTGATTGGTTAATCGTGGCATGTTGACGAATGTGATTAATTGGGCCCGAGTTATGGAGAGGATGTGATTGGTTGACCTTTGGTTATGAAGGAGCATGACTGGCTGTTCCCGGGTTATGGAGGAGGGCTGGGGGTAACACGGGAGGTCTGGTGTCAGCGAGGGAGATGAGGACGTGAGGTCTGGACGTGGCCCGCAGCCCACCGCGGCTCACCGAACCCTTGCAAGATGTGGCCGGCCGGTGGAGGAGGCCGTGCCCTTTAATCCTGCCTTTATCAATTGAGCGAGGGTCGTGCCGGCCCCTTTAACCTGCCTCACCTATGACACGGGCGGGCGGGGCGGGGCGGGGCGGGGCGGCCGCTGAGTCATGCACTCCACTGGTCCCCACCACTGTTTACCTCGCCGGGTCACGTGACCATCTCCCTCCTACCTCATCCTCTCACACATTCTGAAGACCACTACACACCCATACACCTCAGAGATCCTCATAACAGAGGCGTATGTACACAGTCAATTATGCAACGTGGGGATCACTTTAACGGGGCTCATGGTTGCGCTGCATGCGGGAGCAGGGTAGGGTGGGTTCCCTGGACAACACTATACTTCCTCCGTGCACTGACGACGATATAAACCCTCGTGGGAGGGGCTTCACACTGCCAGTGTTCCCGCTGACGACGCCTTGTGGGTCCAGAGGTGGTCATGATGACGGGAGTTACGGCAGGAAACTTATCATCATTACACATACACAGCGGCAACACTGCTCTCACACAGCCAGCCTCGCTCACCACCAGGACGTGTGGCTGTGTTCCTCTGACACAGGACAAACAACAAGTAGTACACACAAGACGTGTATCATCAACACAAAGCTGGACAGCCACGGAACATGTCAGCGTTCACCACACTGTAAACAGAACATTCCTGGTATCGACTGCAATACCAGGAAAATAGTAAGTTCTGAGGGTAGTAACAGTGAGGGCTGGCACCAGCGTGCTCCAGGCCAGAGCTGTCTCCACCCTCTCACCTGCCCTGACCACCACACATCATCCTAGACTGAAGGATATGATGACCGGCTTCTGTGTCCATACTGGCTATAATGACTACTGTTTCATCACAAGTTTCTCAGACGTGATGTCACTTAATACAGTTCTTTTTCCAACATTTTCATGAAATATATGATACAAAATACAGACGTCTCATTCATGTTATCCTACATTACGGTAACACTATACATGACCCCCGTCAACACCAGTCTCAACACTTCCCCGGGCCGGTAGGGAGCTAATTTGTGTGTACATGTGGCCTCCAGGAATTTGTAAGTGTAAGTAAGGATATACCTCTCCTGCCTACACTCTACAAGGTGTAAAGGTGCAGGTTCGCCCGCCCTGTACAGTGAAGGTGAGACACAGTAACCATCCTACACGGAAGAGGGTGTTAACGTTACCTTGAACATGTCAACACTGACTTTACCTCCATTGTCATGATGGTCCGCCGTCCAATGCAGCCAGCTAGGTACCACGAGGAGGTAAACGTCGTGAGCCATGAAGGTAAGTAAGCTCATCATCACACATTACGACTCTGACCTCCATGATGATGTTTTCCCAGATATGACGGCGTCTGCTCGTGTTATCATCCATTTGTATACACCTTCACGTCTCCTATGGTGGAGTAGTTACAACTTTTCATCAACAAAAACACGGAATTTCACCTAAATGTGGTGCCCATTCCCGAGCAGTAAAGCCCGTTCCTCTCACCACGAATTCCTTTCTTTAAACCTGCCTCAGTCATCATGACCCATCCTGCTCCTCCTTCACGAGCCACCCGTCTTCCATACAGAGCTTTGCTTTCTTCATTCTCAGCGGTAACTCCTGGTGAGACCTGGGGTGTGTGGGTAGGGAGCTGTGGTTTCCGTGCATTACACATGACACAAGAGAATAGGTGTGAGCGGATGTGGCCTTTCTTCGTCTGTTCTTGGTGCTACCTGTTTTGGACAATCACCTGTTCACCAAATGGC
>JAUTXX010511069.1:0-11938 GCA_032273605.1 Panulirus laevicauda | reverse complement strand
TATATATATATATATATATATACGAAGCTGTACCCAAACCTTCAGACCTTCAGTACCCAGCTGTGTAGCAAAGTCCAAGACAACAAGGGAATGCATAACGTTAGACGGGTGAACAGACTTCGAAAACCGAGCACACGCCCCACACACACATAACACTCGACAATCATACTTGCATTCACCCATGCAAGGGAGTCAATTATTTTCCCCGGTCTTTATGGGCTGTCCTCGGCACACAACGGACCCAGACGCATCTCTCCACGAATTATTTGATCATCATGGAACCGCCTTCTTGTTATTCAGCAAGACAGGAGAGGGAGAAGGACAAGTTTCACAGTGGATATCGCTCACGCCCGCGAGTCGCCAGCTGCAAAAAGTGTGACTGGGTATATTAAGACCATACAAATACGACGCTACAGTGAAAGCACTTGCAACATCAAGGTCCTTACAAGATAAAAAATGGGGGGAACGGTTAACGAAACACTGTCATGAGGGATACAAGAAGAAAAACCACCTCATGGTGGTAGTGATCGAGTGAATAATGAGTCTGCGAACGAAACGCGCGGGGGGAAAAATAACGGCTGCTGTGTCGAAAAATATTTGCTTCGGTTTCTGCTCAAGTTCCTCTGTCTGCCAGGCTTTTGACGTGGGGAAGCGGGGAGAGAGAGAGAGAGAGAGAGAGAGGATGGGGGAGGGGGCATGTTGTTTGGAGACCCCTGGAGGGAGAGAGAAAGAGAGGGAAAAATATCCTAGCTTTCTCTCAGGAGTTGGCTGTTGTAAACATAAGCTAAATATTATTCAATCGTGCATCTTCCTCATCCATATATTCATGGCTCGTAATACCTCACTCTTCCAAATAAACTTTCCTCCTACAGCGGGTAGTCATCATCATCATCTTTGCTTGGGTAGACGCGTTCCTTGAGGGGGTAGGGGGTGTGGGGGGGGGTGTGAAGGGCCTGACCTTTGACCTGACCCCTTATATAAAAGTCGCACCGTCGTGCTCAAGGATCGTAAAGTAGTTACGTCAAAGGGATCGTACTCTCGTGTTCAGACGAGTAAATGCATGAATTTCCATTTTCTACAACAGACTCATTAATACCAGAGGTTACCTGACCAAAATCGTAATGTAATTGTCAAGTATTTCAACACAACGCTTTTGTGGGTCGAACATTTTTATAGAAATAAAGAAAAATTTGACACAATGATGGTTTTAAAGTATCTTATTCATTTCTAGATTTGCATGCATTTAATCTTACCCATAAAGCTTTTGGCTGTTATTATATATACATATATGATGATTATGTTTTTCTGTGAAAGCAAGATTCCCTTTGTGATTATGTCATGATGACTGAATGGCCAACAACAACAAAAAAAAAATCTTCAAAAGGAATTTTACATTACAATAAAAACCCATGCCACGTTCTGGAATGCTTGCTCTTTATTTTTTCCTAATGCAAGCACAAATCAAAGCAATTAACAGATTATTTGTTAATGACTTTAATCACAAATAAAAAATAACAAGTTATGACAGTTGGTTTCAATACCCACTGGGTTTTTTATTCGTATTATTATATGAAATCCGATCTTTCATAAATAATATACTCTATTCAGATGATGGGCTTCAACAGTCTCCAATTACTTACTCGCATTTAATCACAAACGTATATAAATTGTCAAATGTACGAACTAAATCAGAAATCCTTTCAATACCGCAGCAATACCATTGCGTAGTTAAGTAACCATTACTAACTTTTACCAAACAATGTATAGACCAAAATATCGCTCTCAAATTAGAGGCAGCCAAATAAAATCGTCTAAACTTCAAAGAAAACAAAAAATTCGCTTTAGAGACGGTGAACTTCAACTATAAGCCAGTATGTGGTATCTTTCCTGCATCACTTCTTTCTTTATTTTGCCATCACAATTTCTAATGCGTTTGAAACCCTCCAGCAGCGAGATACAACAACGAAAATATACTTGAAAATCATATCATACTGGTTGAGGAGTGGGGCTGGATGGAGGACATGGTGAAAAATGAATTAATGGTGACTGAAATTTACAGCCAGTTGTTTAAAAAAGAAATATAATTCCCTGATGATGACACCTTAGTCCGTCAAACGAAGCAGGGTTCACTGCTCTTGATGCACTCTGAGAGAAGAGAGAATTTCACTATTTGATACTCTAAAATTCGTGAAACAGAGACGGATAAACTCTCCATTGCTGTAAATGTACTTTTTCTGTAATTTTCCAAAACTACTGGCAAGAAATTTTCATGTATCATAATTGACTTCTGCGTTGTGTATTCCCTGGATTCAAGTATTTCCTAAATGCTATTCGTTTCAATGAATTTTTGGCCAAGAAAATGGAATCCTTATAATAAGCAAGATTTGCTAGACACAGTAACATGTTCAGTTAAATACATTATTTTTCTGCTACTTATAATGAAAATTTCCTAGGGAGTATGAAAAATCAGTAGGGCTAGTCAGGAGGAACATATATGCTCCCAATTATCCATTACTGTACCATGAAGGAACATATATGCTAACAATTATCCATTACTGTATCATGAAGGATCATATATGCTAACAATTATCCATTACTGTATCATATAGGAACATATATGCTAACAATTATCCATTACTGTATCATGAAGGAAAATATATGCTAACAATTATCCATTACTGTATCATATAGGAACATATATGCTAACAATCATCCATTACTGTATCATATAGGAACATATATGCTAACAATTATCCATTACTATATCATATGGATTTAAGAATTGTACAACATCTATGAAATACATTCCCCCTGGTTGCCTCACAAAAAAATTGGGAGTTCATTACTGTAGATGGCTGATAGTGATTGATCTTGGTCTGTACTGTAAGAATCTGTTCATGACCTGCCAGTAACATACATATAACAATGATAAAAAAATCACCTAAACCACTTAAGGAAGTATCTTGTCCTGATTTTGTCTGGTAATGTGATTACTGGAACCAGTTTATATAGTCCTCTGTGTCAAGATCACTGGGCTTCACACTATATTACCGTGCTAGACTTAATATCTTTACTCAGTGTATTGTTGTCTGTTGTCTTCAAACGTTATATTTTTACTTTATATCTAAATCAAATTTTTTACCTTAATATCATCATTAAAAGCCAAGCCTCAAAGATAACTTCTGTTAACTGAAACCTCTTTCATAAAGAACTAAAAGATACAGAAAAAAGTACACATATTTCACCAAAACACAAACAGAAAAAATACTTGTACACAGTTAAGCTTTCACTAAAATTATCAGTATTCTTAATACTCCTCAGTATGGATTGTTAAACCATTAATATTTTGAGCGAAATAAATATAACCAGTCTCAAATCTTTTGATGTTATGTTTTCCTTGTATATCTTTAGTGATTACCCTCAAGTTGACCAACCTACGGCACTTCATTCTTCAGTAATTTCGACTGGTTCTGGTATATCACAATTAACAAAACATGAACACACCTACTCTTGCTGCTACAATACAATTTGCTATTTCAGTACAATCCTTATCTGTTAGGAGAATTATTTGCCTCCTAATTTCTTCTTCAATGAGGTGAGGCCAAGTTGTAAAAAAGGTTGAGAGTGGATAACTACCATGGCCATGCTTGTAGTTTGAAAGTACCCCATCACCTAATTACTGAAAGAGCCTAATATTTTCTATTATCCTACTGTCATGCACACTGCCATGTCAGCATGCAATTACACCATAAAACTGCTATCTTGGTTCACACACTACACGCACAGTAACAGAGATATATACTTTGTTATAACAAAAAAAATTTCAGAGAGTTCAGAATCTAGCATCATTTCACACACAGCATACCACCCACGATCAGTCTTGAAATTTTGCATGGCATCATTAAATTCAGTAACAGTGGGAAATGATGTATCCATGGATCGATCAAGTACACTCTTAACAGTTATTTATGAAATATCACAACAGTCTCCATAAGTCACCTGATGCTTTTAAGCTGTTATGTAACGAAATGCTAAAAGCATCTATGAATGTGGTAAAACTAAACTCTGCAGAATTTAATACAATATGCTTCATGGTGAAGACAATGCAGATATACTATACTGCCAAAAAAGTTCAATTCTACCACATAAGCACTTCTGTTTCCATGACACATGATTACATACCCAGATCTATGCACATAAGAGGATTTGAAGAAAATTTCTAATTGTACGTATGACTGGTGTTGTCATAAACACTGCAATACAGTAATAATGACGTACCTTGATTTCTTAAAAGATACTGTACATCCATCCATTTCATGAGCAAAAACATTTGATAAACATTGCTAAAGGCAGCATATTGGCCCACAAGCATGACATACTGTAAAGCTGTGTGGAGGAAATTACCTCTCCTATAATAAGCAGATGGATTTGATGGTGAATATTCTAAAACATCGACAGTTTCATTCACTGTATATATTTCCCATCAAGATGGCTATTATAGGGATCCTAAAGTTAGTTACAATCCTCTAAGATTTTATCTTCTTTCTTTGTATTATGTTACACTTCTTGTCGTAAAAAGCAAAACACAAGTTGTACTGAATCACAACTGTGATATGCAATTTCCACACTCCTACTCAAACCCAAATTTGTTATGATGTAGTCTTCCATTATATTTTTACTATGTACCAATGAACTTGATTTCAGTACTTCCTTGATCAGTATATTATGCTCAATTACTATTTCCCAACAGAAATTAGTCAATTTTAAGGGTACAATTAGCATTAAAAAATTTGAATTAGTTATGGCTTCTCAAAAGAAAGTTATCGAAATTATCTCAGAATTGGAAATAAGTGATCAGTCTTGTGAAACGCCAATAAATCTTAAAATATTAGAAATGAAAAATTTCATTTTATAATGTACCATCTTTACTGAAATGATGCAAAATCAATTTGTAAATGTTATTTTCGTGGAACAGTAATTGACAAATGAGATATTTATAAAAGAAAGATACTTGTAATAACACTAAGGAATCCAGATCCCTAAAATCAATGTAATTCACAGAGTGAAGCTTAGGAACATATATGACACTTTAATTCAGAGTAAATCTCTAAGTAGGTTTTCATTTTCTCTGAGGCCATTTTAAAGACCCAAATCTATGCAACACTGACTTGTGCATATATTTACCTAGTTTTAAATTTTTCTTTGAAAGTTGTATCAAATGCTTTTTTAGGCATCATCATTTTTAAAATCATATTTCTTATGCATCCATTTGAGCAATTGCACATTTAGATGCCTTTTTGGGTGCTCAACTCTCTAGAGGCATTACTTCCAGAGTCAGAAATTCCCTGCTGAGACTATACTCCCAGTGGAAGAGCCTTTCAAAGTCAGTCACCAACTTTTGAAGTTTCTCACTCGAATCTGCCACCACAGCTGTATCATCAGTCGCACCTGACTCGCATACCAACCCCTCTCATCCCCCACAGCCTGCATACTCTCCAAGACTTTCGTATCTACATCACTCACCACTCCATCCAAGAACAAAATGAACAACTATGGCGACATCACATACCCCTACTCTCTTCTCTTCCTACTCGCACACAAACCTTACACTCTTGATATAAACTTTTCACTGCTTCTAGCAGCTTTCCTTCCAGACCAAATATTTTTAAGACCTTCCACAAAGCATCTCTATCAACCTTATCTTACAGGGCTCCTGCAGTACACATCCACTGGGCTGGACCACATTTCATAAAGTATAGTGATGTTGTGGGTGTGTCCGTGTGGGGAGATTGTAGGGCAGTTGAGTAATAAGTGTTTGGTGTCTTCATTGTGGTATATTAGTAGACATAAAGTGTATTGACATAGGCTAAATTGATGCTTTTATTGTTGCAGGAATGGATGATGTCCAGATCATAGATGAGAAAACGTAACTCATATATGTCGTAGGAGTTTGGTTTCAGGTGCGTTAATGTCTGGTGGGATGGCGCGTTTATGTTGTGTCACTAGTGTGTTGGTTAGGGGTAGGGGATCTGGGAGTATAGGATGTTCATGTGTGAGGTAGGTGGAGACCAATTTATTTCTAATTAGAGGTTGGAGATTACTTATGGAGAGGTTTGGACGAGAGGAGTTTATGACTGTTTCAAAGAACTGAGTGTCAAGTGTGTTGAAGTGGGGTTGTATTGGAAGGATTTTATAATATTGTGCATGAGTTGAGTGTTTTTAGTTGCAGGGTAGCAAATGATTGTTCTGAATGCTCTGTTTTGTGTGGTTTGCACCTGTAATACATTTGCTTTTGAGAGGGTCTACAACAAAACAAATGAGACTTAGCTTAACATAAGGTGCAGTGGATGAATTGTTTGTAGAGGTTACCAAGGAAGTGCTATTCAAAATGTGGTAATGGTACCAGAAGGCTCTGAAAGCACCTGACCCCTGCAAATTTATTTACATGTCACTAACAGTAATTTTTTCTGCTATGATTGATGGATTAGCAGTAATCAGAGAAGCACATAGTGCACCTGAAAATATACTCAAGTTAATGATTTGACACTGAAATGACTGTTTTATGTCTTAGAAAGGAAACAGAATTACATTCTTTTCCAAATAATATTTCATTTCTTCAATGAATATGTTTATATCATAATGGATTAAAATTCCTTTTTCATCCATCATATTGCTGTTCATTTCCATCATGTGCTTATGAATGAAAGCCATTGTTATACTTCATTCAGAGAAAAAATTAGGTGTACAAAAAATTTATTCATTCATTTGTCCGAATGGTACTTGCTAAACAAGGTTTGAATAGCATTGAATTAAGTGGTCCTTTTTCTTGTTCAATCTAGTATCAGTTACTTTACTGAAGGCAAATAGTTTGTCTTGCTTTTGTATTGATGAATGTGGAGTGAGGAGTTAACATCATGTGTTGTATGCGATGCCCAGTGTAGTTGGTGTTTCATTGATTAGAAGTGATTGTCCATTAAAAGCGACTGAAGGGTGGGAATTGGATTTGCATCCGTCAGTGGTTAAAAGGGTGACTGAAGATTTCTACGTTGCTGCAGACATTCTAAATTTAGTGGGTGAGCCACTGGTCCAATTGTATGATGCTATGTAACAAGTTTAGTTGTTGCTTGTGTAGTTTTAGGGGGATATGATGTAATTTTACGGTTGTCTGCATATGGAGGGCTTTAACACCAAAAACTGTGCACAGTGATGGAAGATCCTGTAGGAAGAAACTGAAAAGGGATAGAGAAAGAACTGCTCCTTGAGAACTAGCAGAGATGGCACAGGCAACTAAGGCCCTAATCTAAAGCCCTAGTCTAAAACTGACTTAATAATACACTTCACTTTCACTTTGTTGTTATATCTAGTGATGATGATCCTATCCTCTGAATAAGTTCCAGATTAAGCCCATTTTGATAATCATCTAATCAGCCAATTAATTCTTGTCAGACATACAATACAAAACAAGAGGATGAGATAAATTCCTATTTTCACCGAGCACTGAACACTGCCTACCTGTACTTAAAATTTTGCAACAGGATCAATTCATCTCACGTACAAGTCATTTTCATGGAGAAAATATTTCACGTCCTTTTAGTTTTTCTTCAAGTTTTATTATCTAACATCTAAGAGAGCAGCTTCCTTACAGTATCAATTACTTCTATTCATATTTGTTAATACTGTAATCTCACATCTGATACAAAATGCCCTAATGTTGGAACATAATCTACCTATCTATATCTTTGATGCCTGTTTTCTTTGGGAACTCCCTTGAAGAGGTGGCTTAGGCAAAAGAGTCTCCGTAACCGGTGAACTCCGGTGCCACTTCTTAGCCTTTAATGCCTCCACCTTCAAAGGCCATTGGCAGAGAGCAATTCTAGTGCAGTGTTTTCAGGGGCTCCTATCTAATGATCCCACCAACTACTATTACTACTTACTGTGTCCACCTATTTTTCCAACCTACTTTGACCTAATGCTCCCAGATTATGTTCCTACTTACTACTTCTATCTAATGCTCCTGTACAATGTTCCTACCTATTATTTCTATCTACTGCTTGTAACAGTTTAAAAAAATGCAAAGCACTCTGTAGAAAAATCTAAAGTTAGGAAGAAAGTGTTGTGCAAGTTAAATGTTGTCAAGTGTTATGTGTGGAAGAAGTGACTGTATTTAGGTGAATAGAAAAGACAGCTACCTGGGTCATACAATTGCAACTTGAAGATCAATGAAGTGCCAGCTTATTACGCAGCCATCACTGACCCTCCCATACTCATGCAGGTAATTCTGATAATATACCTCCCTGGTCAGTGGCTGCCTACCAACTAATATATCTCAGCCTTAGCCCCATTTTGACAAAATCACATCTCATACCATTCTTACCATATGAAATACAAGTTTTATCATTGACAGTATCATAGGATCTATAAGTATCACTACCTAAATGTATATCATTCATATATTCAATTCAATTTGTTTAAACCTAAACAATGTGCTTGTCCATTCTTTTTCTCCTACTGCCTGCCATGTCCCGTCCGAGCAAGGTGCTCAAGGAATGGAACACTAAGACATAAAGGAGAAATCCTAACAAAGAAGTATTCATTGCATCTGAAAATTAAAACTGCTTACAGTCAACAATGAAAATATTCATGTTCCTTCCTTTTACTTACTCTGCACCTCACAAAAACCTGCATAAAACCCATGCACCTCTTCTTGGGTACAGGATATAACAAAGAACAATCCAACACTACATGTACTCTCATTCATTTCTTCATATGCATCAAACTCCTATATTAGCAGTCAACATTCTGCATCACAAAAATGCATGATGTATTCATTTATTTGTGGAACAGCGAAAAGTGTGATTTCGGATATTGTGGAATGTGCAGTCTACTTATGGTGGATGTTCCAGTTAGTATATCTTCATTCTCCCGATAAGGATGAAGAAGATTTCTGTCCTTTTACCAAAAATTACATAAATTGAACCATCTCACATGTACCCTTCAAGTTCACCACAAAGTCAATCTTAGAGTTCCTTTCACCATGCAAGTACTAGCTAGTTTCAGCTCTTCTTCCTATACTTATCATAGAAACATATACTTCCTAAATTCAAGTCACAAATATTTGGGACGGACACTAAGGTCTCTTACCTGATTAATTACTTCATTAAACACAAAAGTTGTAAAAATCCAAGAATTAGTTTTCTGAATCACATTACAATCTAAATAACATTTCATTAGGTAATTAATTATATCTAATGCGAGAAAAATACTAATAAAAATTTTTAACTAATCAAGTGAAATTTTAACGACATTGTCTCTATTCAAAATTTCCCAGTATTTTACAACTTTTAATCATAACAAAACAACCCTATACAGCATGAATATATAATAATACATACATTATGTAGTATGAAATAAAAATATCTCATACCTAGCAAGATATATATATATGTTCTTAGTTCTAATATGTTCTTTTCAGAACACAATTTTAATAAATGCAGAATGATAAATAACTCCCATTCAAAGATGTAAAACGCCTTATGCTACCAAATTTTGATTTAGTGTATACTTGATAACAACAGCTGGGATTCTGAAGGTACTGATTTTGAAACAAGAAAATGGTGTGAGGTTCACCCACATAACATGGTGTCCAACTCTTCCATGGCAACGTCACACATCGCAATTTCATTATTTGCACCTACACTACAACTTATACACCAAACTAAATGCAGCAACGGAATTACTTATACTTTGAGTTAAATTGCTTTATCAACATATTACTATACTATGCACCTTGAGTATGTTTCCAACTACAATAATTTCATAACGAAAAATGCTTTAAGCCTGATTATCTTATCAATTGTAATACTCCATTACAGAAGTATTTAAAACCAAATGATCTAATCTAAACCATCATTTACTTTACATTTATATATCAGTAGGCTTCAATAACTTGAAAAGGGTCGCTGGGACATCCATTCCACCAGCTAATCTCTGACGAATATAACTTTAAACGTAAGTTTCAAGACTTGTAGAATTACTGTCACCGAGTTCATTAGTCGTTCAGAAGAGGTAGCAATTATAATAAAATCTAAACATGCATTTAACTCAGAAATGTTCTCAGTAGGAGCCCATGGCCTGTGGATGAGCAGAATTAATTGGAGAGTAACAGGTAATCATCATGCTTCTTGAATGAGAGTAGATCAATTGTTTAATGTCATTATGCCTCTTTCATTTTTTTTTTTTTTTTGGGGGGGGGGGTTCATTCCATCAGTATGTCCAATGGAGATGGTAACTATTATATGATATTTCGTAGAGCCATGTATGGCGAGTTAGTATGCAAAAAGGATAACTGTTGTTAAATTTGCTCCCGATAATGCCATACGAGATATATCAAAATTTAGTTTATGATATGACTGATGGTCAAATATATCATTTTCCGTTAGGTATCAGAAATAACCAGAACACGTACTTACTGCACTTGATATGAAACCTTTGAGATACTATTAAAACAAAAATAACGAGCAAATAACGCTATAGTATGGAAAACAGAATATTAATATCATTAGCTTCATGTTATTGAAAAGTTTTTAAACGAAGTGCTAAAGTTACGTACGTTACTAACGAAAGCATATGGCCTGATGATAAGTTTTTTTTCTACATTATACCTGAAAGTCCAATGCAAAAAGTAACCTGGCATCTTTCTCTCCATAAGGAAATTCGGTGGAATGAAGGGAAGGCAGATAATGACCAGGAAAGACTTTGGGGAGAGAGACGCAGGGAAGGACTGTGGAACAGAGTTAAGTACAGAATGTATACAGAAGACAGACATTTAAATGCATGGAGTGTGGTCATCCTCCTTAAGTTTCCATTTAAACTCATACGAGAAAAGTTTTTATCTTGATACCCCCAGATAATTTAGAGAGAATGGAGGAAATTAAGTGTTTCAACAGAGAAAATGTGTAAGAAGTCCAGAGATTATTCTTCAAACTTGTGAAAGAGAAGTTCGGAGGAGGGAAAGTTTGGCCTCCAAGGCTGCAATTCAATCGTGGAGACTGACTGTCTCGAAGGTTAAGTAGCACCTCCTTCCCTCCCTCCCTCACCCTCTCTCGCTCTACACTCCTCCTCCTCCCAAAGCAATTCTTCCAATCCTGGTGATCAGGATTACCGCCTCTCATTTATCTTCATTTATCTAAAGGAAAACGCACGTCTGATGACACACAAAAAATATAATAATTGGAGTCGTTTCAAGATACAATAATCAACATAACATCGTTTAAAATCGACGGTCCCCTAAATTGAACACGTTAGGTTAGCAAGAGACAAGTAAATGATAAATACAAACTTAACCTATATACAACATATATACAACCTCTGATTAATAAGCACCAATTAAGAGATCTTGCCGTGAAATTCAAACACTGACAGCGTTCAATGTGAATATGAAATTTGCATCAATTTGGAGATAATTCGATACTGACAGTTAGCACAACAGGTGATGTACCAATGACACGAGTAAATGTAATTAGCACAATTTTCGTGGTATCACACCACAAGGTGAAACGTAATTAGTACAATTACACTCGTGTGAAGGGTAAACATATTACAAATTTCGAGGCATCAGTTATAAAGGCTAAAACAGAATTAAAACCCATATTATGAGGCACAAAAATACTTGTAATTACAGGCCAAATACGTCCACAAAAGACGTATCGTATAATCACTGCCATCAAAATACTTTATCGTAAAATATACAGTCAATTTAACCGTCATCATTAGAGATGTGTCATAACATATACATTATACCAGAGAGTATGAGAGTCATCACTCGTGACGTACACCAAAGCAACTGTGTACAACTCAAAATAATAAGACTCACAAATAGTAATTATACAGTAAATCAAGACGACACACACACACACACACACACACACACACACATATA
>JAUTXX010511047.1:0-11942 GCA_032273605.1 Panulirus laevicauda | reverse complement strand
ATATATATATATATATATATATATATATATATATTACCACTTCTCTCTCGCCTCTAACTTGTTCTTTCCTTCAGTGTGCTCTACGTTGCCTCACAGCGAACGTACTCCATCTCCATGTCTCAGCACACGGGGAACTAATCCTTACATTTATTCTGCAGTTCCTCGTCTGTGGCACACCCTCTATATAAAAATCCCCAACAGCATGACCTTAAGCCCGGAACACGACGGTACTAATAATACCTTTGGATATAATGGCCTGACCCAAGGGTCGTTCCATCATGCTCAAATTTATGAATACCCATCACCGTTCTCATTCCTTCACATCCCTCCCATTAAAATAAAAAACAAAATTCCCATTTCTAACTTACAAGTTAATCTCGTGTCATAACACTATCTTAACACATCCTGCCAAAATGATTACGTCTAGCACGGTCCCTTAACACTATCCATAATTTATCCTTCTCTGCAGTATGTGAGTGCGTTTACATCTAACAAGCTAATACTAGCACCTCTCAACACTGATTACCTACAGATAATGATGTAGCTTCCTAAATTCTTCATTAACTGTATTTATGAAATTCAAAATTCATAATTCCTGGCGGGCGTAGTCCATTCTTCCACTCTCCCAATTCAGTGCTTCAATCACCCGATTCGAACACAATGAGACCAACTTTCAGAACTCAAATAATCATTCTTGCTCTACTAATATTCTACACAAAGATTTCACACTAACTACACGGTTCACATACACGGGAGTCACTCCAATAACTCGTTGCCTCTCCACACAGTGTGGTAGCCATAGGGTCGTGGGTCTCGAGTATATAAAGAGAACGACCTTCCTGACATATCTAGCGAGTCGAGATACAAGCCAGAACCAAGCTTCGTCATGGACGATAAAGCCATTAAATCAAGAAATGAGAACGACATTTGTTCTGTGTTTTACTTACCTGAGTCATGAGTCGACGTAGAGTCTGCTGATAATGTTAGTTTCACACCACGCAGTGTTTTGACCAGCCGCCCACACTTGTCTCCTTGCCATCTGAAAGAGGAAATTATATCATTAGATAATACATATTGTAATTAATAATCGTAAATATTGGGGAAAAAATACTCTATCAAGGTTCGGCATATAAACTGTAGAAATCTGATATGTCTTTTACGCATTAAGATGAATTTTTGTGCAATGATTCCTCATTCATATATTTCAACAACTTGCCAGACGCCGCCTCCTGCACTTTACAACGAGTCAAAAAACGTGCATTTATGCTGGCGAGTTCAAGGCACCGTCTTCTAGTTCCCTAAGTTTATTTTCTCACTCCTTACAGAGAATAGGAAGCCTCCCTAGAGTGAATGTACAAAAAAGGGTAATACAGTTGTTACTGTAATACTAAAAATTTCACTGCACAATTATTTGTAATACAAAACACTATCCCCCTTAAAAAAAGACAAAGACAATCAACTAGAGACATGTACTTCTAAAGAAAAACATAACCTAAGCTGCAATAAGGAATGTTAAACAAATCAAAGCACGTGTAGAGGACCTACAGTAGCTTGTACAATATAGTACTTTATAAGTAGTACACACACTAAAACTGAATCAAAGAATATTTATATTGTATAGTCCTTTAGATATCTAGGAGGTTTCCTTTGCCTTTCTATAAATCTCCTGGAAGCAACTCGTTGCTTATTGGTAGAAAGCATTCCTTTATGAAAACTTGGAACTGCCCTAAAGCCTCTGAAACTGTAAGACTTGCATATTCACTTTCACTTATTTGAAGCTCTACTTCCTTCATTAAAATATAAGTATCTAGGACCCCATTAAGAATGTGATTTGAATGAGAATTATTGGTTTATTTGCATTTTCAGCTATCAAAACATCATCAGGGAATATTTCATCATTTACTCCTTCATGACATTTTAGCAATTGGTCTTGCATCTTTTCAATACATAGCCATCAATAACTTTCATAAAGCAATCTTTCATCAAGCACTTTTTACACTTTGCCTTTCACCCATTTTTTTCTCTATAATTTCTTACAAGCACTGAATCACCCACATTCAACACTCAACAGCCATATGAAACACCTCGGCTCACTATGGACTCATCCATCTACCTCCACTTTTTTCATAAAGAATGGGATTATTAAATACAAATGACTGCAGTTTCCTTCCCATCAGCAACATGGATGGGGTGATTCGATTCCTGTTGTAGAAAGTGGAGTGATACAGTGGAAAAGCAGGTATCTTTCTAGGATAGTCGCAGCATCTTGCTTTAGTACTTCAGCTTGGCGTAAAGCTGACTTAAGACCTTATGAACTACTCTCTCTGCATGACCATTCACACAAAGTTTATATGCTGAGGATGTACAATGTGGAATACCATTTGCTAAGCAGAGATCAGCAAACTTCTTTGAAATAAATTGCAGGCCATTACCTGTGACTGGAATCTCACATACTCTATGTCTACTGAACACATCATAGAGAATCTTTACATTAGCATCAGCTGTAGTACTCTTCATCTGAACTACAGGATATTTACTGGAAGCATTCACATGTACAAAGTATATCTTACCAGAGACTAGACCTGCAAAATCAGCATCTTGTGTTAATCAAGGTTGTGATGGAAAAGTTCATGTACATAATTACATACTTGACAAGAAGAAACATCTATTTACTTATGCTGATTGGGCTGCCAATGCATAGGATCTTGCCAATGCTTTCATTTTTGTCATTCCTTGATGTGTTTCATGTAGTTCTTAAAGTATGTCTCCTTAGAGTGCAATGGGAAACATGACAAAAAGTCCCTTGTTCAATGCTGATTTCATCTCGAAGCTGTAGAAAAGGTCGTAAACTTAGATTACACTGATCAGTAACTGGCCGTCCAAACGGAGCATAATTCAGAACTGTGGATAATACTGGATCCATTGCAGTTTTCTTCTTTATCATACGATGTGATACAGGTGTGAGGATGTCTGTTTCCAAGAAATAGGAATCTATAACCTTACCGTCACAATTCACTTTTGCAGCCTATGGAACTCTTGAAATGCAGTCTGCATCAACATTAGCAGCCATGTTTCTGTATTCAATCTTGTAGTTGTATGAAGTAATCTTGAGTGCCATTTTTTGCAGTCTACGAGATGCATGTGGTGGAACAGGTTTCTCAGGACTGAATAAGGAAACCAGTGGGCTGTGATCAGTGATCAACATGACCTCCTGGCTGTACAGGAAATCTGAATTTTTTCATATCATACACAATGAATCCTTTGGGTTTCTTCATCTGAAAATAGTTTTTAAGAGCACCTGTTAATGCACATGATGCAAAACCAACTGGTCAATAACATCCAGCAATATCATATGAGAATTCAGCACCAATACCATATGAAGTGGCATGACATGAAAATAATAGTAAAGAGTCATCGTAGTGAACAAGAGTCTCTGAATGTAGCAGTAACATTTTTGCCTTGGAGAAAGCTTCATCCTCTAATTTTGTTCAAATTCAAACACATTTAACACCCTTCTTTAACAATCTATTCAGGGGAGCAAGTACAGTGGAGTGATTTTTCAGGAATCCAGAAGAGAACATTATCAGGCCTAGGAAGAATTTTAAGACTGTTCCATCTTTTGGAGGTGAAGTTTGACTTATGGCAAGTTTACCTTCTGGGGATAAAGGCCCTCAGCATCTATTCTATAACCAAGATAAGTGACAGAATTTTAAACAAATTTGCATTTGTTCTTAACTAATCTGAAACCTGATTTTTGTAACCTTTGCATCCAGGTGATCCTTTTTGTCCTTTCCTACAATGAGGATATCATCTACATAACATATAACCTTTGAAATGTCGGAATGTACAGAATCCATTATTCTCTTAAAAAAAATAGGCCAGAATGAATATCATTAGGCAATCTCTTGAACACAAAAAGGCTAATATGAGTACTGATCATGAAGTTTTATGAGATTCATTCGCAATGGAAATTTAAGGGTACGCTTGCTATATGTTCAGCACACTAAATACAGGACAACCTCTAAAAGCTGAAAGTAAATCATTAACCTTACGAATAGGGTACTTTACTACAAATGCACATTTGTTGTAAGTTGCACAAATCACCACATACTGACTTTTATCAGAACAGGAGTACCAAATGGAGCTTTGAGAAATTTTAAGTTTTTTGAAACAATTGATTCAACTATGGGACCATTATAATATCCTAGTCCATCTTTAAACAATTCAACGTATTTTCTAAGCTAGTGGATAAATCTGGAATAGCTTTTGCGGCATGAAGATGATTTACAGAAAACATTTTTCCAATCAGGTACCAATTTGAACAACCAGTTTCTTCCTAGTTAAGCACAAATACCTTTTGGAGTAATCACCAAGGGAAGTTTGAATTGCTTCTCTGTGTAATAAATTTCCACCACTGCTATATCAACTAATGGTTTAAGGTTTTCACCATGATAAGTGAGGAGACATACTTTGGATGGCTTTAATGGTAACTTAGAAAAAACTTTCTCATACCAATCCTTAAAGGTAATAGAAATGGCACAACCTGCATGTAATTGCATGGTAACATCATTCTTTCCAAGCCTCAAAAAACATTAATGGGAGTATTTGTAGTGGTACCAGCATTTACAGAATTCACACTATTTATCAGCTCTTGAAGTTGTAGCACATCCTGTATTTCAATGTCTTCAACCCTTGTTGTGAACACTCTTCTTGTTACATTTGGCAGAGATGTATCCTTTGATATAGTACTTGTTGCACAGTCACAGAACCAGCATTGTCCTCTCTGGTGTCCTGGTTTTGTTCAAGTACTCGTATGTGTAAAAGGCTAGACCTGAAAATTTTCCTTCCGTAGCAGTGAGGTGGTTGTACTGCTTGTGCATGGCCCCTGCACTACACACTGGCTGAGGTGACTTTCTCAATGCTGGACTTGATGTACCAAAGCTTTTTCATCACTATCTGCAACTTGAACTTGGTGAACAGGCGTCTTTTGATTCCAGAACTGCTGCGTCTCGATACCAGAAACTTCATGAGCCAAGCATTCTTCAAAAGATCTTTCAGCGGTAATCAGATGCCACTTACAAACTGATCTCTCAATGCTCTTGAGAGGGACTGGTCAAAAATCACATGTTGCAGCCATGTGTCAGCCTAGCACTGTAATCTAAATAGACTTATTTGCTTCCTGAATGCATCTGTAAAGTCTCTTGGGCTTGTAATGATCTGTAAGAACCTTTATTAGTTCATCAAAAGTCTGTTCCCTGGGTAACTTAGGACTACATAAATCCTGCATTAACTTACAAGTACTCTTACTTAGGACAGTCATCAGTACAGCAAGTTTTCTGTCATCAGCAGCTTGAATGGTGGCATCATTGGCATCAATCCAGTAAGTTCAAATCTCATATACAAAGAAATATTGCTCTCATATTCAATATGCTTCTAATATTTGCTGTAATATTTAATATGGGCAAGCTAGCCCTGAACCGCCGTTTCGAGGTCACAGAAATCAAGAATCGAGCTGATTCTTCTCACTTTTTCTTTTCTGATTCACTATCTGAAAGTGACAGGTAGTTCAGTTAACTTCATTGTACAAAGCAATTCCATCCTCGTGGCCAAAGTTCTGTGCTATATCAGTTCTAAGAATATTTATCTTGGAGAGATTAAGGCAGTCTTTTGGTTTCCAAGTTTATTTTTCCCACCTGCAGCTAAGGAAAAATCATTCTGCATTACCACTAATTCCTGATACAAATCGTTCTCATATCCAATCAAGAAAATCAATTTGAAACTCCTATTATGATCGGTATTATAAACTTTCCAAGTGTAAAAATAAAATCATTATGTTGTCCAACCAAAAGTACAGTGAATGCAAAGCAGGTTGTTCTTAATTAATTAATTAACTGTTTATCTTGAAGATTTCTGCCGAAAAAGATGTACACCGAACCTCATAGGATGTTTCTTCAGCTGTGGAAGGCATCCTGGTCGTCCCCATCATTCTCTAGTTTGTCCCAGTCCCACAAACTATCAACGGTGGATAAATCTTTGCACAACTGACGGGAAAACCCCGTGTTTTAGGCGATTTTAGCCACACCAAGTCATGCCTAACTGCCACTAACATTTAGAGTTACTGGATCTCCCTGCCACTTATGTACAGAAAATAAGTCACATAACACACGGAAAAAACGACATATGCTCCTAATTTTCTTTATGGATATCTTTACTACATTACTTATTTCACCTTCACTGCACACATCATAGAAGATTCACTTAAAAACTCAAATTAAGTTACGTTTACACTTAATTTTTAATACGTCTTTTCTATAATAATGAAGTACAAATTCATTGGAATGACTAACAATCATGAATATCTTACTTCAATTCATCCCACGTGAGTTCATCTGCGATGCAAACATGATTTCGCCATGGTCTCCATAGCATTCATGGACGGGGGATCCAAAGAATGCCTTGTTGAATATATATGATCCCTGAGTTGATTATGGGACATTAGATATCCTATATACGCAACAAAAGTTAATGACGAGGAAGGTACACAATACAATGAGGCTGGCGCCCAAAAGACTTCACAGATGCATTCAGGAAGCAAATGAGTCTATTTAGATTACAGTGCTAGGCTGACACATGGCTGCAACATGTGATTTTTGACCAGTCCCTCTCAAGAGCATTCAACGTCATTCAACATTCAACGTCACCACCACCCTAGGCTAGGGTAGAGAAGGAGGTCAGTATGTGGGGACGACTGGAGGAAGGAATATAAACTAACTACTTACAAGCTAAGACACCACTTCAACCTTTTTTGAGAACATCCTCCCTAATCGTAGTAAAGATCATTCCTACAGTGTGGACAGTTGAACCTGATAACAAATTAGTCATAAAGTTGCATCTAATGCTAATAATTAGCGTGAACGAAATGCAAAAGCTTATTCTTACCTTTCATCCTTTGCCTTTCACCACCATGTGATATCAGGTGGTATTACACCACCCTGTAGATTCACTGTGCTTTACTTAAAAGTCAAATTTCACTTCAATTCATCCACCTGAAATTCAAAATCACATTACCATCCTCTTCATCTACAGTAAACAGATATCTTTTTCTACAATCTGGAGCTTGTGGTACACCAGGTGTTCAACTGGTGTTAATTTTCATTCACAAATGTGCTAGTAATAAAGAACATGACATATGTTTCACAAACTTATCTATAACCTTATAAACGCAACACACATTCACTAAACATATAACAACTGCAAAACTGATAATATATCTGCGCAACAAGACAATCCCAACCTCCACCACCGGATAAAAGTAAACAAGTATTCACTCGGTTTCATTCGAACGGACACGAATATGGATGAACTGCTTCGAACTCGAATTTGGATTTAGTCTGTAATTTACTATGGCTTCGCTTTATTACCAAATTTGTTGATTCCCCCTCTGATGAAGTCGAAATGGAATGTACAGCCTACCGTTGCCACCATATCTGTTGACTGCTTATCTTAAACACTGTTTAAGTGCAAATAAGAGTGAACCTATCAAACCTATTGAATGATCAGAAACGCTCACTGAATGAGATTAGTGAATAAAATTCCTCGGACTTCATGAACTCTCGAAATTTTTTAAGTTTCTGTTAAAATCAGTAAAATTCAAATAAGAATTATATACTTTTTCCAATGGTGTGGCTCACCGTCGAAAGGTGTGCAGAAAAAAAAGTAGGAGTTATCTTTTCACAGAAGATAAAAAACAGTAAAAAAAATAATAGATACAGCCAATACATATAGCCAAAGTCAACTGGTGCGTTGATGACAATACCGAAACATGTCGCTTGCTACACACGGTCCATCAAGAGATTGTCAAACACAGCTTATCTAGATAAGATTTCATGAAATTGATCGTATTGAGGGTAACAACAAGGTGTCCTCCCATGCTTTCCAGAAGACAAGATGCTGACAGCAGGGTTAATGCTGAGGTTTTCCTCGAAAGGCATTAATTTCAGCGACCAGGGAGGGGTTCCTTCGTTTGGGTTATGTTACCGGCTGTGGGAAAAAGATCTTAATCTATCAAAATGGACGTCTTATTGTCCTGGGACTGCTACAACGACTACAAGATTTTAATATCAGTGCTGCACTCACGAACAACAACAGAGTGAGAAACTTGGTCATAAAACACTCACCTGAAAATTCAAATAGTTGTTTTTACCAGATACCATACGAGGCTTGCAATAGTTTACTCGGGATAAAGCAGAAAAGAACCGAATCTAAGAATAAGTAGCATCAGCAGTGTGTCCGTGTTGTACAAGAATCAAGTGCTCTATTCCTGCATATGAGACAAATCAGCCATCTTAAAGACTGGTACAACGCGCACACAATTGTATCTTGTCATTCAAATGTAGACAAGAATAATATAGAATCTAACATTACTGACATTATCCAAAACCGTTGAAGCATCGTCGCCGTGAATAGCATGAGAAGCAATGTGACAGAAGCAAACTATATTTCAGTGAAGGTCAAACTTGTCTTCAAAATTTATGTACTGTAACATCTTATGATATGCACGACGCAATTGCATTACTAGCCACATCGGACTGGTCAACCTATTGGAATAACCGTATAAAGTTGCTAAAAAAAAGTTCCAAAAGTGTGCAACAAGAATACAACAGAGTGGAATGAGTTACGAAAGTGTATAGAAGCCCCCAATCTATCCACACTGGAAGAAAGGAGAGTTAGAAGAGATATGATAACCACATGTAAGTTTCTAAAAGGTCATGTCTAGGCTAAAGTAGAGAAGTTCTGCGATATCAAAGGACATTCCTGGACAAGAAGGCACAACTGGGAGTTAGTCAAGAACGGACATGAGGAAGCATTTCTTCAGCAGGAGAGTTATAGATTGATGGAACTACGTGAAGACGAAGGAAACTGTATCACCAACTGCGCCGCAGCTATCTACAACGTGTCAAGAAAAATGCATCGGATTCTCAAAAGAAATTATGTTATTCACTTATATCTAGCACGAATCCAACACACTGAAAAGCCCCAAACAAACCATTAAATATGCTATGACACCACAGTGATACTTAAAATGGTTTTTGTAACGCCAAATTATGAATCCAGGTTTCAATTTTGAATTTATGTTACCACCAGGAAACGTAAAACATGTTTGTGAACTGCCCTTGGTCAGGTCAGTGTTATCCTCCTGCAAGGATATGAACGGCTAGGCTACGAACAAACACCCTTGAAGATCGACTGATTAAACAATTGTTTTCTGTTCGCCGAACAGTTGTTAATGGATCAAGCAAGCAAGATTACTTAATGGAAATCATTATGGCCGAAATGTGACTGATGAAATCCCTTCTTTGGTATGTTCGTAATTTCGTATAGTGCCCATAACCTACATAATATTGCTCACACGTTAGAGAAACACTGAAAATCTTACTGCGTTCCCCGGGCAGTAAATATGAATTAAGGATTCCATTAATCTTCAAGATTCATATAATTTTCCTACTGTATGAAATTATGCTGAATAAAGAAAGAAAGAGAGAAATGATGGGTCACAGTGCTCTCCGAACAGTAACAAAGTAGTTTTTTTTTTTTTTTTTACCGAAATATACGAACCAGTCATCAATCAACAGTGATTATTATTGTACCTTCCAGCAACCAAAATCGCGCACACCTTCGCTTACTGAGTGGGTGGAGTCGCAAGGTATAATTTCATAGTTAATGTATCTAAATTGCAATTTTACACAGGAAAATTGCCGAGGAAATATCTGATTTCGCGAGGTTATTAGTTTCTTACCAGTTATGAAGCACGGTGCGATAAAGGAAACGCAGTAAACTGGTGTTGATATCGATAAGAATACGAGTGAGTGTGTGTGTGTGTAGCTTCTTTCCTAACTTGGCGAGGCAGCGTCAAGAGCAAGAGAACAACGGCCCTAGCCAAAACACTTTCACTCTCCAGCTTTCATACACAGTGTACAGAAACCA
Source organism: Panulirus laevicauda (assembly GCA_032273605.1). Taxonomy (NCBI): domain Eukaryota; kingdom Metazoa; phylum Arthropoda; class Malacostraca; order Decapoda; family Palinuridae; genus Panulirus; species Panulirus laevicauda. Next base: position 1,958 of record JAUTXX010511047.1, on the reverse strand, counting down.
GAGCTCCATTGATCGTGGCAGCTTTTATGCCTTGGTTCAGCCCACTGTCATCTCGTCAATCGCCATATACCACAGCGATCCACTTCATTCTTTCCCATGCACGCACGCATTTCAACCAGCTGGGTGCTCAGACCCCGATAACCCAAGGCCTTCTTCACTTCATATCTCCATTTTTTTCCTGGTTTTCCTATTCCCTTCCTACTTTCACTTCTCAGTCGCTGGTCATCTTAGCCAGTCTCTCTTCTCTCATCCTCTCCTTATGTCCAAACCATTTCACCACATCTTAGTAAACTTTCTCAGTCTGTCTGCATTTTTGTCAAGTAGGTCTTCGACAGTGAGAAAGCTTCTCCAAGCGCATCGTCCTTTATATCAATCAGAGAGAGAGAGAGAGAGAGAGAGAGAGAGAGAGAGAGAGAGAGAGAGAGAGAGAGAGAGAGAGAGAGATTAAGAGTATCTGGAATTTGGTACATTAGCTGTTCAGGGCAATTATTTCCCGGACCTGCAGGACAGCTGTGTCTGTGGCTCTACACCTGCATGATGCATCGCACCGTCCACGACAGATGTTTCCAGGACCTTAATGATGTCAGTGGGAGGAAAGTGAAATAGCAATAGTGAGACTTTTCCATATTCCAGGGAGAGAGTTTCCTCCTGGAATCTAAGAGGGTCCGGTGTTATAAGGTGCTCGTTGGAGAGGTCAGCAGTGATCCTTACAGTGTCGTGGGCAGTGACGTCTTCACCAGGGGGCAGTGGCTCAACCTTGCAGTGAGGGTGGTAGATATAGTTCCGAAGAAGTGTTGGGTAATCTCAGTATATTTGTTTGAATGCTCTGCGTTCTGAGGCCATTGATGGTATACTTTTTAGTATGCTGGTTGAGGAGTATGTTAAGTTATTCAGGCCCAGGGATGATGCAAGATCTGAGGAGAATATTTGGTCCGAATATCTAAATACTCCACTTCGTCTGGGTTGGGTTGACGTGATCAACGCCTCGTAGAAGAGGTCTCGCCATTGGTTGGTTCAGAGTTTTTCTGAGATCTCAGGACTCGTACCTCCTCCAGGAGGTGACGTGACCGAAGTCGTACCTCCCTCCTCCAGGATGCGACATGACCGAAGTCGTGATCCCCTCCTCCAGGATGCGACATGACCGAAGTCGTACCTCCCTCCTCCAGGATGCGACATGACCGAAGTCGTACCTCCCTCCTCCAGGAGGTGACGTGACCGAAGTCGTATCTCCTCCAGGAGGCGACGTGACCGAAATCGTACCTCCCTCCTCCAGGAGGTGACGTGACCGAAGTCGTACCTCCCTCCTCCAGGAGGCAACGTGACCGAAGTCGCACCTCTCTCCTTCAGGAGGCCACGTAACAACAGCGACCCAACCGAGCTGATAATACCCACGACCTGTTTACGATGCCCTCCTATATCGCCCGATGTGCATCATTTATCCCAGCCCTTCCCAGTAATCCCAACCGCTTGGGACTGGGATCACAGTTTGCGCCCAGGAATGCAGTGATGGGACAGCGCAGTGATGGGACAGTGCAGTAATGGGACAGAAGTCTGGTCAGGTTGTACCAACGTAACTTCTGCCAGCGTTCTGAACATGACGCGGGTAGATGTAGATAGCCTGACCAGTAGATATAGATATCCTGACCAGTAGATATAGATAGCCTGACCAGTAGATATAGATAGCATGACCAGTAGATATAGATAGCCTGACCACATCCTACCGGCTGTATCTCCCCATCTACATGCACCCTCCCTCCCTCCCCTGCTGGTGGCTGGGATAAGCTCCTGGAATACAATACATCTTGGCCAGCCAACTATGGACTATGGCGGTGTCAAGGACGGAGGCTAACACATCTTTATTAGATCATACATACATACATACGTACATACATACATACATACATACATACATACATACATACATACATGTGTGAAGAAACACACACCTTAGACATTTA
>JAUTXX010511036.1:0-10732 GCA_032273605.1 Panulirus laevicauda | reverse complement strand
ATACTACCGATTTCCCATTTATCGTCAGCACAGCCCTGAAGTTAAACTCGAACATTTACGAAGTCACAGGAAAAATTGATCCCAGCGAGTTTCTCATAAACATGAATATCAATGGGAAGAAAGGTAGTCTTTCAGGCCACTGGGTTTTCAATCGTACGCATGCCAACATCCAAGCACATTTCCAGTCTCCAGTGAACGAAAGCGATGACATGACCGCTTACATTATGTATGACTTTGAAAATAACAAGGCAAATGTGAAGTTCATTCGTGGCACACAACATATGAACCTAACTGGTATGCTTGAGGGGGACACTCTCGTTTTTGAAGGGACAACTCCTTTCAGTGGCTGGGAAAATCTAAACGCATCTTTCTTTGTCTCTAAATCTGCAATTAGTGCTTCAGTTTCAAGAAATAATGATAAAATTGAATTAGATGGTACCATGGATATCAAACGTAGCGATGGAAAGATTGGACTCACCATCACTACTCCTTACATCAACTACGAAACAGTTTCTCTTGAAACTATTTACAGCTTCCAAGACAACCTGAAAACGATAGAATCGAAGTTCACTTTCGGCAGAGAGGAATTATCTTTTAAAGGTGCTCTAAGATTAACGGACCCCTTTAGCCCTGAAATTATTTTAGATATCATCACTCCCTTCGAAGTTGCGAAGACTGTTGGGGGAAAAGCTAAGTGGAATGTAAAGGACGCTGTAAGGAGTGCTGAAATTCAGGTTTACCACAATGACCTACGTTTCAACTGGCAACTGGAGGCGGCTGCTGAGAGTCCTTTGAAAGGATATGCCAGTTGCAAAATTACTTCTACTCTGAGAGGTTGGACTGCCGTCTCTGTGAAGGGTAACTTCGATTTCAGCGCTATGCCTTACAACGCAGTCTTTTTATACGATAGAGAGGGAGTTCTTAAGAAATTGGAAGGAAATCTCTCGATAACTGAAAATGCCATCACTGCTGATCTCATAACACCTATAGCAAAATGGGAAAAACTTAACCTAAAAGGTACCTACAACTTCAAGAACAATCACCTGATTGGAACTCTTGAATTCAACCAAGAATCTAAAAAGTACGAAGTTAGTTGTGACATTCTGTTTCATGCCGAAACACCTAAACTTCATGTTGAAATAAAGACTCCACTTACTTTTGCTGCCAATATTGAGCTAACAGCAGACGCAAACGTAGCTTACACTGAGAAGGCTTTCCGTATCACTTTCATGAAAAATGACATAACTTACTCTGCTGAGTTTAAAGGACAGTTAATGGATAAAACTGGATTCTTTAAAGTCCAGACTCGCTCCTCTACCCCGAAATACCCTGTTCTTGAGATCTCTGCAAAATATGATTTTACAAGTCCTGTCAAGACAATCGACATGAACTTGAAAGTTGAAAACATACACTTTTCCGTGGCATCAAAAGTCGAGGAAAGCATTGTTGAGATCAATATTACGACTCCCTTTACAGGGTATGAAGATTTGAGAATGACTGGCGATTACAGAACTGACGGTCACCAACACAGCGTCACAGCTTCCTTTCTTAAAGGCGGTCACAACTACAATTTCCATGTTGAGGGAGCTCTAGGCAATAACAGTTTCATGTTCAAGTTATCAACCCCCTTTGCACCAACACAGAACATTACTTTTATGGGAGAATATGGCCTTAACAGCCAAGGCGTCAAAGGTTTAATACACTTCGAAAGGAATCGTGAAGTTTTCAAAACCAAGATTCTTGGCAATTTCACTCCACTCAAGTCCAGTCTCACTGTTGCCATCAATACTCCCGTTGATGGTCTGAACAAACTCATCTTCCAGATCATGTATGACTTGATTTCTGCAACTAAATCTGCCAATATCTCTATTCAGAAGGATGAATTCGTCAAGACCATTAGCATGAAAGGAAATTACAGCCTTGACAATGGTTCCTTCCAAATCGAAACACCATTCGGAGGCTTTGAGGTACTCGGCGCTAAATATAATTTGTCTGTGGACAAGATTAACAGAAGATTGGATGCCAATGTTGAGATCACCCAGAATTCGGAAGAGTGGATTTTCTCAGCTCATGGACAATATGGCGAGGACAACATTATGATCAGTTTCCAGACCCCATTCGAGGAATTTGATACAATCACAGTTAAGGGGAACTTCGACTCTGACGCGATGTATGTCAAAAGCTTTATTCAATTTGGCTCAAGAATGTTCTCTGTACATGTATCCTATAATGCTGACAACATGTTCTTACAGTTGGGAACACCATTTGAAGATTTCAAGGATGTTTATGTTTCTGCTGCTTTCAAGTGGAATGCGCGTCAGAGAGACGGTACACTGACTTTTGTCCATAACGAGAACAGATACACGATCAATGGCGTTCTTACTGTTTCTCCCAGAACTTCTGGAATCACTTTCCAAGCTACAACTCCAATCCAGAACTACCGCAATGTGTCTATGCTTATCAAATATGATTTAGACAACAGGGATGAGTTAATTGCAGCCCAGCTAACTGTTGGTGAGCATTCTTACCACTTTATAACAGGAGGCTACATCGAAGAGAACCGTGCAAAATTCAATTGGGATCTCGTTTCTCCCTTTTATGGCTGGACTAATGTTAAATTTGCAGCGTCAGTTGACTTCACTCAAGAGAACAAGGTTTTAGAGATATCTCTAGCAAAAGATGAAAATGTGAAGGCCATCGCTATATCGGGAAAACTGGTAGGAAGTACTGTAGGCTTTAACTTTAAATCTCCTATCCCTGGTCTCCATAATTTAGATGTGAACGCCTCTTTGAATCGAGGCAGGAGATCTCTTGCTTTCCAAATGACGAGTGACGTAGCAGAGGCCTCACTACTGACAAGCTTTCAGTCTGTCTCGCTTCACTTAAAAACTCCATTTGAAAGGGCAGAGGAAATGAGCTGGAATATCGCAAAAAGCGGTAACGATTCGTACACAGGTGAATTTAGGAGAAATGATAACTTTTTAAAGTTTTCAGTAGAAAGAAGCGGTGTGAAACCATCATTCACTGTGGAAGTAAAGAGTGAGCTTCAAGGCTGGGAGTACCTGGCTCTCTCTGGCATGCTTGATCAGGATTCATTAGAAGCGTATGCCAGTGGTGCTATCAACGAAGATAAAATCTCCATCAGCCTCACAGGAACACACAGCTACAGGAGTAAATTCGCGTTCGAAATAACTACGCCTTATGAAGGCTATGGCAACGTGAGTGGAGAGATTACCTATAAATTGAGAAAGAAATCAATAAAGATAAACGCACATTCTTCGGACTCGAATTTCCGTTTCGAGTTTAAATTCGAGAGGAATGCTGGCATTCGGTCTCAACTTGTTGTGCCAAATCCTGTGGAGGACACAAAGCTAAATGTGAATATCAGTGCTATGCGAGGAAGTATCAATTTCACATCCCGATTTGATGCGGTGAGAAGCTACCACCAGGAATACGCAACCGAAGTAGACGTTGACATGTCGCAGATAAAGGTCTCTCATAAAATAACAGTGAACGGTCAGACCGTGTTTACTCTTGAAGTTGAGGGTGACAGGATAACTCAAACACTTCATACGATGATTCACGTTTACGGACCTGACTTTCACGGAACCTTACATCTCCACCGTGAAGGTTTTACCAAAATCAATTTCGCTTTGACATGTGAGCAAACAACCCATGGTGTTACAAGTACGAAGGAATACAAGCTTGACCTGACAGGAACAGACGGTCTACCTACTTATGGCACGGCAGACATTTTCCTCACGAACTCTTTCATACAACCGCCTATCACTAGAACAATGCATATTGGAATAGAGCGAAGAACAGAACGAAAAACAATAAATATACAAGTTGGTCCAAGACAGGATACTGTTTATGCCATAGATATCGAGTACACGATCAACCCTGAAGAGCCTAAAATAGGCGATTTCAATATAAGAATTACAGATCCTAACCAGATGACATCAAGCATTTCTAGCAGGTGGAATGTCGAAAATCTAGAAGCTGCTGACTTGAGCCTTACGATTGGCGGCAAAACATACAACGCCCGTGGGAAACTTGGGATTTATGAGTCAACCATAGTTCTTACTTCTGAAGGTAATGAAGAAAGTATATTCCTTCAGTGGAGAGTAATGAATGACGGCGAAAACATTGATTACTTCTTGAAGATTGGTCCAGAGTCGACCTATGCAATGTTTAAACTGAAGGGAAATATCACAGATATCTCCCATGTTGATATAGAAGGTGGTTTCAAGGCAGGACCATTTCAGCAAAACGAATTCTTGTTTCAGTCAAAGTGGGACATAGAAGGTGACGGTTCCTTTACTCACAGTGGATCATTTAAGTGTGGACAGTATCGAGGCACTCACAGTCTAGAAGAACATCATCGAAATGCAGCTAAGGCTGCTACATTTATGTGGAAAGCAACTTCAAATATCCCTGATTATGAAGATATTTCTGTGACTGGAAATTATGATGTTGACAATAAATTAGTGTTTGCTGCACAGGTCACAGCCGACAATATCGATTCAACAATTAATGTCAACCTTGCTGATCTACAACCATTGCATTCTCTTAATACTGTAAGGTTTCATATACCAATCCTAAATGAATTTGCAGATTTTCAACTAACACTTGCCCATGATTTCTCAAATGTCGCTGATAAGTATATTTCAGCTGTTGCACAGATGGGTGAAAGCGAATCCCATGCGAAGGTTAACTGGGATCAAACTGAACCTCGTGATAAATTTGAAGGAACCATTGACATAAAATCAATATTCATTGGAGACATCTTTATACAAGCAAAGTACGATATCAGAGATATAAACAAAGCTTATGCCGAGGCGAACTATTCCAGAACGGATACTGATGAAACACTGAATATCAAGTGGACCAAAATGAAAACCCCTTCTCATTTTGAAAATGAAGTTGCTATAAAATCTAACATCGAAGGGGTGCCCAATGCCCGTGCCTTTTCAACCGTTTCCTTTTCGGAAGGTTTCGAACTCACATTTGTACTTGAATGGGGAGACCAGAAAGTAACTATCTTTTTAAATGTAGGTGAGACTTCAATCTCTAGTAAAATCACCACACCTTTCGAAGGTTTTGAATCAACGGAAGGAAATGTAGAATACAGTGAAAAGGGTAATGCCAAGAGTCTAAATGTGAATTATAAGCGTGGCTCAAGAAACTTTACCGTTGCAGCTAATTTGAAAGAGATGGAAAGAGACAAGTTAAAGATTCGAATCAAAATTATCACACCATTTGACGAGATTAAGAAAATGGTTATAAAAGGAACGTGGGAATCAAATACTTTTACAGGTACAATTAAAAGAAATGATGATGAAGGAGAGGTATACAGTATCAAGAGCGACGTAGATTTTCAAAAAGGCAAAACAGGGTTTGACGTATACCTCAAAACACCGGAGAATAAAGGCATCAGGATAGCCGCGCTATACGATGTGGAGGACTTTCTTCAGGGAACTGGAACTGATGTTCAGAAGATAGCGAGTCTTCTGCTCGAGTTACCGACTAACAGTATGAAGTTCAACATGTATGGTCTCCGTAACAGTGACAGAGTTTATATTGAAAGTGATGGAGAGATTGCTCTTGACACTCTACAAGAAATCCATCTTAAGTTAAACTCTGAGAGAAATGCTGAGGTTCGTCATGGTATCTTTGAATTGACTCTCAATGACTTCTTGTTCAGGATTAAAAACAGCTTCGAGAGATATGAAGATAATGGGTACTACTTCAAAAACGAGGTTGAAAGTACAATTACTCCTCTGCCGGCTTTGGTCTTTGGATTAGGGCATAAAGGCGATGAACATATCATGACTGTGGGATATGGGAAAGAAAAAGAGCTCACTTTCTCTGTCAAGGGCAAGGAAAACTTTAAATCTGGATTCAGTGGCTTTGTTGACATCCCACATTATGGTTATAAAGGGGTTAAATATGATGTGGACTACAGATTCGAAGGTGATGATGAGCTCCAAATTAATCTTGTCGTTGCACTGGATGAAGACGGCAATAAAGTGGAGGCGAATTTTGTTTATGATTCAGAAGGTATTAAAGCCCGTCTGAATTCGTCCTTCATCGGCGACCATAGCATGCGTGTCAGACGATCCCTTTCCTCAGACGGTTTCTTCACCGAAGCTGGCATCGATGACTACAATCTGAAACTCCGGGGTCAGTTCAGGGATGAAGATATTACGCGTGGCGCAATATTAGAAGGAGATATATTTGGTAAAAAGTTCCTTTTTGATTTTCTCTTCCAGTCTGAGGGACTGCGGTATTCTGAAGGTAAACTGATCATAGAGACACCGTTCTGGGGAATGGAGAAAATGGGAGGATTATTCACATGGTCTAATGAACACAACAAGGTCATAGCTCATGCTGAGGTACTCCTTCCTTTCTTTGAAACGCCGAAACTCACCGGTGAGATCAATATAGACATGAACAGGAAATTTGGTTACATGAAAATTGATGTGGCAGGTCAGCAATTTACACTAAAGGGCAACCTTACTGGTGTTTCACTTAGTCAAGGGTATCAGGGTCAAGTGGAACTGCACACACCTTTCTATCACCTCTCTAGTGTTGTTGTAACGGCAAACTTTAAAATGGTCGCCCTGTCTTTCTTACAAGCTGACTTGAAAATTGTTGAACCAGACAACATGCATGTGATGCAGCTTCAATACGAGCTCCGCCCGGAGATGTTGACTGCCACCCTGTCTCTCCACGCGAGAGGGTCGGATGAAGGAATAAAATCAACTTTCACGTTGGAAGGTTTGGGTACTACAAATAAGAAGATGGAACTAGCTATCAATAACGATAGATTAACTCTCGAGTACGTCCTCGGTGAATCTTCTTTCAAATTCATGCTGGACTCTCTAATTATGAACGTTCATCGCCAGTTCTATGCTGAAGCAAATTATCCATCTTTGGAAAATCTGGAAGCGAGTCTTGCTGTTGTTAATTTTGCAGGTCAGACACACAGGATAAATGGCAAATTAAACGTAGTGAGCAACCGCGTGCAGGGTGGAATGGAGTTGAATTCAACCTTGCTTGAAAGAACACCAAAGGTTAACTTTGACATTTCGGTACCAAATGCTACTTACGAGTATGTAGCTATCAATGTGGCTCTGACTGCTTATGAAACTCATTCCATCTATTTCAAGCTTAATACTAGGACTGGAATGAACTTCACTGCAAAAATTGATACTCCAGTCTTCCCCAAGATAACTGTTACAAGTGAATTAACAACAACGAGTTTTAAATTCATGATAGAGACACCCACTGGAACTCATGCAGCACAGGCGACTTGGCGTGGGACTTTGGGGAGGACTATTGACTGCATGACAAACGTTGAGTTAATGTCCCCACTTCTTAACGACAAATACATTTTCAGTGTCGTGCTGAATGGTAACACTGAAGAGACTATGGCCAAGGTACAGCTAAGTGCAGGTGGCGTAATACATGCTCTTGAGGCAAGGACATCCATGACGGCAAATCAAGGTAGCTTTGATTTAAGCATCGATACGCCGTTCCTGAACATCAATAAAGCTACACTAGAAGCTTCTTTGGAGTTTAGGGATAAGGTTCAGGTTCAAGTACTAGGCAGACTGGCAGAGGAAATCAATAAGTTTAATCTTGTCTTTGACAAGGAGAGCCAAACCTTCTTAACAGTGGTTGAATCCCCCTTCATACCTACTGGAAAAGCTGTAGCTGAAGCGGCACTTACTGGAAGCGTGAAGAGAAATATGAAGTTGCAGATGACCCTCAGGAATGCTGAAGAAGCTATTTCTGGTATTCTTAATGCAAAGGTTTCCTCTCCTGAGGGCATTCAAATCAGACTGAGAGTTGCAACTCCTTTCACGGGTTACAAGAAGATGTACTTCCAGGCCCAATATACGAGAGATGACGTCACTAGTATAATTCTGAATCTAGATAAACCATTTAATTTCAAAGTGAGCGTCAATTTCAGCAACATGGATGATGCACTTCAGGCTAAGTTTAGTATGGAAACTCCTTTTGAAGATTTTAAGAATATTGAGGTTGAATTAGATATTCCACTGTATAAATTTGCCCCGAAGGCGTTCCTAACGTTGCCTAGTCATAAGTATGGTTTCACTGCCGACTTTAAACGCGATGTCTTTACCCAGATGTCTGTTTACTTATATCTAGACGACGCCTCCTACGGCGGAAACTTAGGCCTCAGGACGAGAGCGCCCTACGAGCTGGCATGCAGCTACCACTTGGCCGATATGATGGAGAGCAAGTTCCATCTGAGGACTGACTCTTCATTCTTGTCTGCATTTGTCTAACAGCAACTGTCTTCATCACCAGATTCTACCACCGCAGCTCAGCCTCTAGTCACAGTTCCTCTCAACATCTCAAAACCTAGTTGTGTAATCGGAAAGTCCCACTTAAGTTTAGCATTATACGTGTAATAATGGAACACTGTGTGTTCACTTATGAGTATACTTATCAGTTCAGCTCATATGTGAGATTCTTATAATTATTCTATAACCATGTAAGTAGGATATGAAATATTAGTGATACAGGTATCTGCAATAAAAATATCCTTAAATGAAAAAAACATTTTCTATATCCTTTCCATGAATGAATCATCAGAAAGACAAGGCATGAGTTAATCACTAAGTGTATAACTGATGGCTAGATAACATACAAGAAATTCACAATATAATCATTGTAAGTATAAAACCATTGCATCCTGGCCCATTTACCCAGAGAGAGTGTACGTCGTCTTAAAATGATCCTTAATACCTGAGTACCTGTTAAAGATTTTTTTCGGTTGGTGCATGTAGCTGCCTTAATGACCCTGACAGCTGACAGAAGCCCAATCAACCAACCGTTGCAACCATGTCTGGCAAGCTTTACGAGAGTATCAAATATGTAACAATAAAGATACATTTCCCCTTATCAAATGTGCTGTACAATATAATTACCGTGGTAAAATAGGTATCAACATTACAGTAAGCACGGTATGATAGCAGTCAACGTATTTTCGTATCGAAGTTTGGGCTTTTTTGAGAAAAAAAAAATCTTCACGGCAAATCTCTTAATGTATTAATCTTCTCTCGACACCAGGCTTCAGATCCAAATTTAAGTAAGGGCTAAAACGACCCACAAGATGGGAAGATGAAATTTAATCTAATAACTATGGAGGAAGAATAAAAACAAGCCTTTTTAGAAAGGAGGAAGAATAAAAACAAGCCTTTTTAGAAAGGAGGAAGAATAAAAACAAGCCTTTTTAGAAAGGAAGAAGAATAAAAACAAGCCTTTTTAGAAAAGGTCGTTGAACTGGTAAGAACGACCTGAACCTGTAACGCGTTCCGTAGCTTGCAATGTAGGGAAAGATAGACTTCACAACAGCTCATTCTTGAGTTGTCAAAGTCCACGCAGTAGTCATAAGATGCATTGCTTTGCCCTGTATTACGTGGTGTAGCTAATGTCTGGGGCACACAACAAGCTAGTTTTTGGATACAGAACCCAAAGCAATATCTGTAAAAGAGGGAGAGAAGATTAAAATTACGGCCTAAGGGAAGTTTTAAGATGAAATTGGAGGAACTGAAAAGTCGAGCTGTTTCGAAATCGACTCCATCAAATCCTAAAGGAGTGTCCATCTGAGGTTTGTTTGTTCAGATTCTTGGTCGCCCATTTCGTCCCTGTTTAAGAATCCGGACTCTTCCTTCTAGGAATCATACCTTGATGAAGCTTATCCCTAAGAAAGAAGACTGCCCTAACCTTTCCAAATATTGCCCCATTGCCTGAACTCCATTGTCTCCAAAGTCTTTGAAAACTCTCTTCAATTCTCGCTTTTCTAAACAATTAGAACCTCATTCTGACCACTAGTACGGATAGTGCAATATTATACCTACTGATCTCTTCTTCTATGGGATCATTTCTGGTTCTCCTTTCTCACGTATTTAAGTGAAACGTTATCGCAGCCCTCGAGAACTCCAAAGCAATTTGATAAGGTGTGGCACAAATCTTTATAAACTTCCTTCCTTTGCGTTTCCTGCTTCTCTCTGCTCCTTAATCCAAAGCTCGCTCTCCGGCCGCTCCACTGCAATAGTCCCACTCTTATCCTATCAGCACTGGTGTCTCTCAAGGCTCTGTTCTATCGCCAATTCTCTTTCTTCTCTCCATGAATGATCTCTCTTCTAATTTAACCCTTTTCTTCCTTATCCTGATGGCTCCTCTTCAACTCGCTTTCCCTCCCCCGCCTGTTAATGCTCGTTGTTTCATATTTAGCAAACTTCCTCTCTCAGTTCGGTCCTGTGCATAATCTCAGAATGGGAAAGCAATAACCCCGTTATATTCCATTGAGCAAAAACGTAATTGCTCCATGGATCCCTTCCCAAGCGTTGCTGGCCTCCCTTTGTTCAGTTTCAAAACCGTAATTCATCTGTGTATTTAATATATTCGGCAAAAACCATATCCTCCTCCCTATCCTAGAAATCCAAAATAATCAACATCATAAAGTCTGACTCCTAAAGGTGAGGGCATTCGAAGATTGTTAACACTCAATCCAGTCTTAATGTGAGACATCTACTCAAGAGGTGATAATGCCTCGATAAAACAAGTCAACAGTTTTCCTTCACTCCCGTACATGTACGGTTTGATCAAGACACACAAATCTAACAAGACCAACAATCAGTTCACTTGGGCCAGCTACACAGAACCCTTTAGTCGGTACTATTTCCATATA
>JAUTXX010511025.1:0-15069 GCA_032273605.1 Panulirus laevicauda | reverse complement strand
CAAACCCCTTTCCACCGTCGACAATCTGCTAGTCTACCACATCCTTCCTTCTACCACTAACCACAACTATCCAATCCACCACTTACCACTTATTTATCCGATCATGAGTCCTTAGTTCACTTCTCTCGACTTTCTTCATTGATGATCACTGGCTGGTACATTACTCCTCATCCTCGACGATGATCAACCGGGATCGTCTGGAAGACAGTCGCTCAACTCCTCCCATACTGAACCTGACCAGCTGATGTACACACTCCTCCCTGCCACCCTCACAGTAAGCCATCGCCGTGAGCCATCGCCTCGCTCACCCTCCCTCCCTCTAGCTAACTTTTCCACATCAGAAGTGAATCCAATTTTAAAACAAAATGTTTCTAAGTCAAAAAAAAGAAAAAAAATGTTAACTTACGTGACGTCTTCCAGATTCTCGACTGCAGGAATCGAGGAAGAATGTTAACAACGTCGGGGTAACTCCACACGCAAGGCAGATTAGTTTTCTTAAGTTGTGCGAAGTGTGTGGATTGGCGGGCCTCCCTCCCTTGGCCGCTGGTGACGTCACAGTCGCCACACGTTGCGTTGAGGGTGCATCACAAAAGCTAGGCTTCTGGCGGCTGAGGACGTTATCACACAAGCTAGGCTTCTGGTAGCTGAGGACGTTATCACAGGAGCTAGGCTTCTAGGGGCTGAGGACGTTATCACGGGAGCTAGGCTACTAGTGGCTGAGAACTTTATCACAGGAGCTAGGCATTTCTGGTGGCTGAGGGCGTAACACAAGAGTTAGGCTGTGGTGAAGGCGATCGCCGCTTTACTGACGGAAACTCGTAGTCTTCGTTGTTCCCAGCAGATATACAGAATCACTCTCACCCCCTCTACATAGGCTATTATTATATGCCTCTCCCTACATTAGGTGATGATGTCTCTCACTTTTCCTCTACCTTTCCATCTCCCTTTTCTCCCTCTCTTCATCATATTCTCTCACTTTACACAAAACGCCACTTGACTCGGAGCGAAAAGAGCTCCTCCATCGCATCCCTTCGCGGCTGGCAAAGAAAACGCATAATTTGAGAGACTGGGAAGCTCTCCAGGAATGTAGTAGCTTCCTGGAATGAGGAAGGCTCTTGAGGGAGGCAGCAAGCAGACCACGCTAATGCCACGGAAACTCTTCGCTCGGGTCTTTTTTCACCCAGACGCTAATGCGGTGACCCCGGTTAAGAGCGGACTAGTACAGAAGAATCAGGCAATGACTGCAGGCGAGCGAGGACATTCTGCATCTTGCTTCAGTAACTGGAAAAGCGAGTGTGACGCTCTGTCACGTTGTTCAGCTAGGAAAGGGGGTGACAGTTTGACGTTTCTTATCGACTTCAATGGGTGGAAGAGTAGTAAGGCTAAGTCTTGTATCAGCTGCTGCAATTGTGTTTGGCAGGATAACCCTGGAACCATATCCTCAAGCTTGGGTAAGCTTAATCTTGCATGATAAGCTAATTATTCATTACGCCTATAAGACTCCATCGATCTGGTTTCGTAAGCGACGCTAGATGGCCATAAGGACCAGTTTCCCTGCAGTGCGTTATGTAATGGTGAGCTCCATTTACGATGACGTCCAAGAGGTAGAAACGTGAGAAAACGGGTTTCGAGTGTGTGGTTTCCTTCTGAAACGTTTTCTTTTGCCTTGATAAATCCTTTATTCTTGATCTTAGATTATATTATACTGCCTCTATTATCTATACTTAGCTCCCTAATAACCTTCTGCAAAGTTAATGATCTTATTAATCTCATTTTGTAAGTTTCCCGTAAGCCAGTCTCACCCTGCAACCTGTCTCCACCACGTCACAATAGTCCTCCCATTCGCCTGGGCCATCACACAGTCATCTATGATAGTTTCGCATCTCCTTTAAAGATTGTTACTTCCTATGTTACATATTCTTTCATCCTCCAGTTTCCAGTGTGTGTGTGTGTGTATGTGTGTGTGTGTGTGTGCGTGTGTGTGTGTGTGTTTGTGTGTTTAATTACCTATCTGAATATAAAGTTCGAGGAGGGATTTCTGCAATCCATCTCTTAAGCCTTTTTTTACCGTCAATCAGCTTTTTGAACTTCTGAATATTGCTGGTGTTCATGGATTATCCGTTTGTTTACCCCGGTCATCCACCAACCCGATGATAAAGTCTCGCTTCTGCACAACCTTGCAAGCAAGCACGGCTCTTTCCTCGCTTCTTGCTATGCCCCTGTGGTTGCTCTGTCATTGCACAACATGAACATCTGATCATTCTTCAACGTCATTAAACTGATTCAGAATCTTAAAGATTCTAGTCAGGTCATGCGTTCCTCTTTTAGGCATCCAAGGTGGGCAAATCAGCAGTCTATGATTCAACTCTGTTGTTCTTATCTCTTAATATCGGTACTATTATTGCTGCCCTTCCTCTGTACCTTCTCGACTGAATCGTTATAGTTCTATAAGTGCGGTGACCAGGCTGAGAAACGTATATTTTAGTTTCGGACTAATACACTTCAAGAATATCTTGCTGAATATTGCCTTACACCATAGACTTGAATACGCTTCAGGTATTTATCAACAGACTTGAATACCCTTCAGGCATTTATCAACAGACTTGAATACGCTTTAAGTATTTGTCAACAGACTTGAATACCCTTCAGGTATTTGTTCAACAGACAGCTTGTCTCGTTCAGAAATCTCTTGATGTGTAGCTCTGGCTGACGCAGAGGGTCGACTCCTGAATATGTCAGTCTCTCACAGATTCCTGTGTTCTGTTTCCTGTTATATGATAACCATACTGAAGCCAGCTTTGTCTGGGTCCTGTCCTCAGTTGATCCCACTGAAGGTAGAGCTTGTGTCTAGGACCCTTTACAAGGTGATGCAATTCTCATCATCATTCATTTTCTCTCATGACCTTCGCATCATCTGCACACATAATCTGGCAAGTCATTTACACAAGCTAGAATTGGAGTGGTCTCAAGACTGAGCCTTGAAATACTCCACTTATATCTTCTTTTCAAGAATGGTCGTCTGACTTGCGCCTTTTGCTTCTTGCCATCATAATCATCTTGCCATGAGAGAACTTTCTCCTTTATTCTTACTTAAAGATCCAGCTACCTTTGTTGTGTAGTTCAGGAGACTGAACCATTTCGCAGTCTTGTCCTTCATTTGTGTTTGTGTGTGTGTGTGTGTGTGTGTGTGTGTGTGTGTGTGTGTGTGTGTGTCTTATTTGTGTGCATGTGTGAGAAATATTCGATGGCCGGAGCCACAACCTGAAGACGATGATATTCCCTTCCTGGGTTGACAGACCAGCAGGAATGTGTGGATCAAATCAGTGTACGAACAAAAATGTATATGTCAGGGGATCGACGTCTGTATAACTTGCCACCCGTAAAAATAAACGGAACACCAAGAGAATTAGATTATGCCTCTAAACTTGAAAATGGAAGTGGAAAGCGTCCCACAAGGTATTGGACATCAACCAGACAGCACGTATCGTAAAATGAATCCTGCAGCGTCAAACAGCCTGGTAGATTAAGCCCTTGCTATGCAAACTTGGTCACCGAGTGGGCTGTGGCGATAGACGACAGCTTCCCCAAAACTGGTGCGAGGTATACGTAAGAGTATTACCATTTTTTGTAAGGGTTCCGATGGTCTTCCGTACACGAGATACAGATTCCAATCACCAGCTGCATACACAGAGCATTCGAGGCATCGTCAAGTCGCCTCAATCGTCGCCTTTGGTCTTATGAAGACTTAAAAGCGGACCAAACAGAATCCAATATGGCGGAAACTCTTTCAGAAGTATCCAGTGAGTGGAATCTCATTTTCCATAAGGATAAAGGAAAGAATACCACAACAGGTTCGTGGGTGATGGCGTGTGGGAGCATCACTCTGCCTGCAACAAGTGGTCGGGGATCCGGACACAATGGTTCATTATGCTGCTTCTCGCCAGTATCTACATAATGAAATATGAAGATAATGAATGGAGATCCTCCCCCCGAAGCTCTGCAGGATTGCATTGGATTGCACGGAACCATGCAACAGCAGCTGCGCTCTCTCTCTCTCTCTCTAAAGTAAAGATTTCCACCTTCATCACACGCTTGGGGGTGATTCATTGTTCTTATGAGCTGGAGATGTGGCACAGTTCCTCAAGACATTTCATCAACATTTTTGTCACCCTGTGGGAACATTTTCACGTTCCCGGATGTACCTGTTTACACAGAGAATCTGAAGATACGAATGGGTTCTTAAAAACAGTCTTCTACGAGTGTTTAAGATCCGTAATGATAGAGATTACTCATGTGATTATTAATAGAATAACTTCCTCCTCTACATGTATGAAGTAATAACTGGTAGTAGCTCAACCATCTCATGTTATCAACAACATTCGCCAGATGTGAGCAAACATTTGATTGCTTGACGTTCGCCAGATGTGAATACACATTTGGGTGCTTGTCGACGACGAAGGAGACCCAAGTTCAGCATCATGTATACACACCTGCCACCCCTGTGATACGCAAACCCATCACCCACTACCATGCAAGGGACATCACCAGGTGGTGCAGCCAGCCACCGTGTTCCTTAAACCAAGGCTGACCACATCCTGAGACCAAGTCGGTCCGTCTCTCGAGATAAGGATATCAGGGGTCCCTGACTTGTGTGCCCTCCGGGATATCAAGCCGTCGAAATAACAGATAACGTGTCGCCATTGCTTAAGATGATCATGGGTAGAGTATAATACCATTCTTCCGTTGTCTATAACAGTTATAGAGAACTTACAATCACCTGACGTGATGCTCTGTTGGATAATTTCATTTCTGAAAGAAAAAAATAAAGAAAATACATTTCAGGAAAATCTGTCTGTCATTCTTGTTTTAGGAACCGAGGTCGCTACGATTTTCCTCTGGAATTTATGAAAAGGGAAGATGTATAATGAGACTTTGAGATCGATAACTGTGAATAGAGAGGATGCTTCTGAAAGGTATAGTACACCACCAATCACTTCACTGCTTCTTAAAGTTGGTATGAGGCCCATGTTGGGAATGATGAGACCTTCCAGGATTATATAAGACTTATTTAAGTCTTGTTGAACCGTGATGAAGTCTCCAATCTGGAGTACTGGCCAATATGGGAGACGCGTTCGTGAGCCGGATGTGAAAATGTGTCATAGAAAAAGAACCATAAAGACTGTGTTCTCTCTACCAGTTTCTATGGAATCCTAGAGTCTCTATATAGGACTGGATGGCAGTGCATAGCGACGATCTTTAAAACTTGATGAGCATCATTTAAGACTCCACCAAGCATAAAATCACACGACTCAGGGTTTAAGGTCGATGTTTATATCACAGGTTAACGGCTTCATTACCTTGATGTCTCGCCTCTTGAGGGGAGTGTATTACTCGTTGTTAAAGTCATGGCTGGTTGTCATGCCCTTACGGTTGTGTATTCTCTGGTGGTATATCTTGCACAAAGCAATATTCCTGGTGACCAGGGGAATGCAACTTGTTCCGTCATGTTTGGAAAGACTTTGTCTCAGTCTTGTGCCTGTCTCACTCTCCCCCTGTGATGCATTTCCTCATTTCCTTCCTCACCAGTGATGGGCAAGAATGTGAATTACATATGTCACTCAATCCACTCCCTAAGCAAATGCAAGACTGTGTAGTAAGATAGGCAATTTCCTTACTCTATGTCTCCTTCAACACCAGCCAGCATCGTCGACTTGAAAATCAATTTCGTCCCAGTCGATTTTGATATCTCTGATAACCTTCCTATCGTTTCACTTGTGTTGCCAACCAAATGTAGCTCTCTGAGTCATGCCCCTGTGCTCTTAAAAAGATTCCCACTGGTTCTGGCCTGAAGGATAAGGAGTCCTCAAGACGCTTTGAAGGAACATCCCCTGGGGACATGTAAGAAGTTTACCCATTAATTCCATAAGTACAACAGGCATGTGTGTTGTCCTTTGTGGCGTGTGTTTAAGAGAAGCAAAGGACGCCCCTAATTTAAGATGACTAGCAGTATGTTCCTCTGCTCCGACTCACCATATGCTCCTCTGCTCAGACTCACAATATGCTCCTCTGCTCAGACTCACAATATGCTCCTCTACTCAGAATCACAATATGCTCCTCTACTCAGAATCACCATATACTCTTAGCTACCATGACACAATATGCTCCTCTACTCAGAATCACAATATGCTCCTAGGTACCACGACAAAATATGCTCCTAGGTACCATGACACAATATGCTCCTCTGCTCAGACTCACAATAAGCTCCTCTGCTCAGAATCACCATATACTCTTAGCTACCATGACACAATATGCTCCTCTGCTCAGCTAGAACCAGTAAAGAGTCATGTGTCCATGGCAGGCTACTTTGCAGTAAACCCTCCCATGAACTTTACACAACTGCCTCCAAGTTCAAGGTAAATTTGCATTGATTCCACCTTTTGCGCCGTTGCCACCCGTTGTGAAGGTTTTCGGATACTCTCGTTTGATGGTAGACGTGAAAGCTGCTGCGTCGGGCAAGAGGAAAAGGAGGAGGAGGATTAGATTTTCTTCTTTTCTTTTAAAAGCGACGGGATATTGTGTGGTGCTCCCATCACAGTCCTCACAAGTGTGCTACACTCTCAGTGTAGTATTCCCATCATAGATCATTTGTACTAACCCACTAAGGTGGGTTGATACAAGAGCTATGTTTGAGTATTTGTTCCGCCAAAGCCATGGTGCGTCTATTTGCCATCACTTCCCATGGCTTTCTATCGTCAAGTTCTCGTCTTCGATGCCCGACTCCTCAGTCATTCTCTGCCGCATCGTTACTGCAGTTCGCTTCACTTACTGTATCGACCTGCAGCTCCCTCTTCCTGAAGAATAAAGTGCAACATTCTACCTCGACCTTCTCAGCAAACCTCCAACTTGCTCTTCCTATCATACAACTTGACCTACCTCCGTCTCTGCCAGCCTCCTAAAATCCCTCCTCCTCGTAAAATTGATCATAATCTACCTCGCTGTCTCTATCAACTCCATAATTTTCCTAGCCTCATCCCCATCAGCCTAGCCTTCCAAAACCTTCTCAGCAAACCCCCCTGCGTTCTTCCCCTGTTGTAAAACTCATCCTAATCTACCCCTCCGTCTCTGCCAGCCTCCTACATCCCTCCTTGTCGTAAAATTCATCATAATCTACCTCGCCGTCTGTGCCAACACACTCCATATTTCCCAAGCTCAGCCCTACCAGCCAGCCCGCACCGGCCCGACCGCGCATGCGCCTTTGTCCTCGTAGCTACGCTTCCCTGAACATTAGAATAAAAATGAACGGGATCCGGGGCTGAGCAGATATTGACAATAAACATTCCGTAATAAAAAGAACGAACCTAATTCTCTAATAGGCGACGGTGGCGTTCGGGAGCCTTCCCAAGATATGCAAGCCACCTTGGGTTCTGCCACATTTCGTGTGGTATTCAGCTGATACAGAAATCTGCGTTGGATGTGCGTGCCCCAAGCTCTAGTTGTATACATCACCCCTGCTTTCGTCCAGAGCTGACGAGCCACCCTCCTCACCCTCCTGGTTAAGTAAACATAACATTCGTCCTTCGGCAACTCCCAAAAGGACACTGATCTGGGCTGGAGTAGTCCAACAATTGTTCTATAGTGATGTCATTACACAATACAGATTGTCCATTGTCACATACCACCTTATTTTGCATATTAAGTCACATAATGACCTTATTGAAACGCATTCAGATATCACTCATTTTCCCAATCTTGTATCGTTTTAGTTTTGCACGAAGGAAAAGAATAAATGCAAATCAGAACATACGTTCATCAAACGTTGATTTATTTTCCTTTTTACATTATCCTATTCTCAAGTGTGTCAGGTATCATAGCGGTCCTGGCCAGCAGCTGTCTTCAGCATATTCTGATAACGACGTAATATCCGGGATTAAACCAAACTTATATTGGGTTCCATCCTTAGTAGGCTTATCTGGCCTTGATGAGGCGACTATGAGGAAACTTCCTTATTATTTCTCTCGCAAAGTTGATCCTTTTTTTTTTTTTAGGAGAAATACGCTTGCGCCGTATCAGACGCTGAGATGTTGTTCATCATCCCACATTTCTCAGCGAATTGTCCTTGTCTGGCTGAGTTTTATGATTAGGCTGCCGCTTCTTGGGGGCATTATAGGAACGTGTCTTCCTTCGGCTAGGCTGCAACTTCTTCGGGCATTAGAGGAACGTGTCTTCCAAGTCCTGGCCTGGGCGAAAGTTTTAGCGTGTGTCACACCTTCGTGGGAAGATCGGTGACAACTGTTACACAAAAAGGAGTCTGGTGCTGGAGAATTCACACACACACACACACACACACACACACACACACACACACCCTCACCCTTTGTCGGCAGCATTTCTTCCATGATTGTTCCCTCGCGTCGCTGTTTTGTCTGCCTCCTCTCCAGCCCCTCAAATACAGGATACTCTTGTCTCCTCTTTCCACTCATTTATTCGCATGATGTATCATCATCATCATTAACTCCGTCCCATTTATATGGGATGGATGCGAGTTTGAACATAGCTTTTGGGGGGGAATTTATTTTGTTTATGTGAGACGCCCAACCCAATCCCCGCAAGCCTAGTCAAGGTTAGGGACGCTAAATTACCCGTCAGAATGTACACATCTCACAAGGGGTATTGATTGTGTGGATCTGCATTAAGTAAGGTTTCTTAAGAGTCTACGTCTAAAGTCGAGTATAAGGCATTTTCCACATCTTGATATTAAAATGTTAAAATCCCCCGTTATGATGGTTTGTGTTCAATTTACAAGTATCCACACGACCAGGTCCTAACAAACAATAGATGTGCTATTATTGAAATAAAGAATTCATGTGGACTTTTCTCAAAAAAGGAAAGAAAACTTAACTGCTTTAAATTGCATAGAATCATATACAGATCTTGCTGTTTGCATTTCCCTTAACACAATTTCTGCCATTATCATCTTTGAGCACGACAGTACGACCCCTGTGTACAATGATCTAGCCTCTAACCTCACCTTTACTGGTCAGGTTATCATACCCAAATGTCGCTGTGTTCTAGGGTCGCACCTTCATGTTCAAGGATCATCCCGTTGAACTCGAGGGGCAAAATACGAGCTGGACAAGACGACATATGCATCAGACATGCGTGTCTGTATACGTAGCCTCCACAGGAAAGTAGTGTACAACATACATACCTTCAGGGAAAGTAGTATACAGCAGCCGTACCTTCCCACACTATGCACCCTATTTTCCCATAACTTCTCGTTTCCACTTCATCTTTCTTTATGAATCATTTCACGTCTTGCCACACACAGTGTCTCTCTTTAAATCCTACACACACACACACATTTCCCCACCTTTCTCTAATCCCACGAACGCACGTACCTTATCACTGTAATTTTCAGCCCTCATTCTCCAAAAGGTACTTTTTCCCCCACCTCTCATTTCCCTTTGACTCTCAGTCTCTCCTCATGAAGGCTATTGTCCGCCCTACCCTCATAGCCTTCTCATGAGTCTCCTCCTCCTCCTCCTCCTCCTATTCATTCCCATTTCTCCCTATTTCCCTCGCCTGTTCTCCTCTTGTTTCGTCGCCTCACTCACTCGGTGGCTGAAGCGTCCCTGGTGACACCGTTAGTGGCTCCCTGTGCAGCGCGTGACTCTCCCTCTCCCAAACTAATTATGCATTGATGAGCCTAAGAATAGACGAGAGGGTGGGCAGGAGGGAGACGGAGAAAGAGACAATGAGGAATGGGAAATGGTTATAGGGACCACCATTCCCCCGGGATATACAGCTTAACTCGACCTTACGAGGTAGTCATTGGATGAACACGAAGCTAATCAGTGATCTTAGTTGGCTACAGATGATACTCAAACTTCGACATGTTGCATGATCTTTTTTTCTTAAATGTCACCAGTGAACTGGGAGTCACTGTAGCCTAAGGCACACATCTTTTTCAGCCATCACCAGTGCACAAGTTATCGCTAAACACTCATGGGTGAGCCAAACTTTTCATCGGTACGACTTAGTGGAGTTAAGTGTCGATATTACTTCATGTTATAAACACCAGGATCCTTATCTGGTATGATAAAAGTTGTATGTTGTGATGTTTGCAGTTCACACACTGTTATTAATCTGTTGATAGTTGTGATTATTGATACTCTATCTGATATACATTGCAATATAATCTGTGTCTTTGGCTGTATCTGTCCATCAAAATTTCTGGCATGGACAATTTTCTTTATACACATTTATATTTATTCGTTATTCCCGTATACGTGACTCTTATAGGTCTTAGTTGCTCTTCTATACTAGCGCGTTCTGGTTACACAGAGCAAAACTTAAGCAGTGCTAGTTTTGACCAGGTTGTGGCACAGGGAAGGTGAACTATTGCTAAAGCAGACTGATTGTTTACAGTTACGAAGAACCTTCTACATTCTCCACGTAATGTTGAGAAATATCTTATCCTTGATTTGGTATGGTCTTACCTTTAATCCTGTGGGAAATGCACTCAGTCTTCTTCCCGAGTATTGAACCTCCTTGATGCTTGTTGCTCTCCTTCCTGAACACACAGACTTCACCACACACAGTCAGACTCAGCGATCATAGGATGAACACTATTCTGAGGTAGGCATTATATATATCAACCAGTGCAAAACTCCCGAGTCAACAGTATACCTCATACTGAATATTTATTTCCAGCGAAGTCAGGTTCCTCGTCTGAAAAACCTGGAACACAATATTGTCAGCGAACTGAAGTGACTTTCCTCTGAATCCTCCGAACTTCCCTCTTTAAGTTAGCAACTCTTGTTTTAAAACTTAGAAACTTCCTTTTTTTTTTCTTTTTTTTTCACATCGCTACAGCCGGGCTAACTTTCCTCTTAAAACTTGTCGCAGTCATCTGCATTTATTTGACAAGCCGTTTGCATCTAAATTTGTATGTATCTAGTAACAAGTTCGAGGAAGGAGGAGAAAAAAAGAGATCGTAAAGCGAGAATCTGCAGAATATTAGGTATATAAACTGGAAGGCTGTAAAGTCACTCATGCAATATGCTCAGATTTCAGAAGGGTAATATTCTGAAGAGAAAGGGCACCACATCTTCGACAGGTTGAGGAGGAGGTGGTGTATGCTCTGTGGTCTCGCCAGTTGCAGATGACTGTGTGCTAATATATGTAGATAGTTTTATGCTGGTGTATGGGTGACAACACGCACTTGATGATCGTTTAACACACTCATGCTCACAAGGACATTGGGGACAACATTTGTGGGGTTTTAAATCTTTTATTTCATCCTCTCGAACATATTTCGTCCCATCGTAACTTTGGCATATTATTAGTTTCTAAGACTCCGGGGCTTATAAGAATTATTGACAACACCCTCTCTCATTGCTCTAGTCAGCAGATCTTTAGCCATTATACGCCAGCGGATGACATTTATCGATGGCAGTTATTGCTATCTCACTCTTTAGCATAGCTTCATCCCTTTACATACATATCAGCTCACTATACCCTCTACACTCCGTCTTGAATTCGGAGCCTTTCGACGTTAGAAATTCTTCACCTCATTTCGTCGTTATTTCTTACAACCAATTCTCTGAAAAAATTTAGTAGAAAAAAAAATCATTTTCTTGCATGAACTCGCACATTTCACTCTACTCATCAAACCACCTTTGATACCCATATCAGTCCTAGAGTGCAAGAATCATCATCTTTTGTCGGATATTTTATTCTAGGAACTTCTGGTCGTACCTAGTGTATTGTGGGAACTTCTGGTCTTACCTAGCGTATTCTGGGAACTTCAGGTCTTACCTAGTGTATTCTGGGCACTAATGGTCGTACCTAGTATATTCTGGGAACTTCTGGTCTTACCTAGCGTATTCTGGGAACTTCTGGTCTTGCCAAGTGTATTCTGGGAACTTCAGGTCGTACCTAGTGTATTCTGGGAACTTCAGGTCGTACCTAGTGTTGCTCAACACATAACCTGTAGTAGGTTTGATGCAGGAATATGCAGACACCTCCTACTGTCTCATCCCTCACAGAGTGCAATACGAACCGGCTTGAACGTAGGGGCAGGATTTTGGCCTCTGAGTCAATGTGTTTTGAGTATGCTATTATACTCTATACCAGAATTAACGTAGAGATTTTCCAGAGAACCTTAGTGCCGTAGTCGATCCTGGAAGAACCCTGTAACTTTCCTACAAAGTGAGAGAAACGTCGAATTATTATTCTGTCCAGAGACTAATAGATTGTCTTGTCTGTTCGCTGTTGCTGAACTTGTTTGTTTGGGGAAACTCCGTTCTTTTCTGTTTGTTTGTTTGCTTTTGGATTTTTCTGTTTCTTACTTCCTTGAGCATTTTAGGTAAAGGTTGATTTACATATGGATTGAATATATCTCAACTTGTGTGTGTGCCTGAGAGGAAAATATTAGGTTTTGAGTTGGAGAGTGTGTGCGAGCCTTCGTCACAAGAGTACGACCTTTGAGCACGACCTCTGCTGCCCTTGGGCACGAGATGTGACCCTTGACCGCGACCTAAGATAGCCCGGACTTTGACCTGACCCTTAAGAGCAAGTTCAAAGGCCAGGCCATCATACCCAAGCATTGTTCTCGAGTTTTTTGGGGGGTTTTCATTCATCTAAATAGAATCGTTTTCTGTTCTAAAGACAAAAAATATGGCCTCCAGAATTCTATATATAAAAAAGGTCATTATTGGTGATAACTCTTATAAAATCTCTGATGCTGTTGTGTTGGATAGAGCCGTTGGCGTTAACAGATATAAACAGTATCTAAGATGTAGAAGAAAAATCGAACCAATTCGCTTGTAGTACACAAGAGCGAAACCCCCTATTTGCTAATACGTACATACATACATACTTACACATTTAGATAGATAGAGGAACGAATAGACAATAAAGATATATCCCTAACTCGTCAAAATGACCATTAAACTCGCTACGAGAGAGAGGGGCCACTTCCACCCTGTTGGGTACGAGTTAAATGTGGTATTTGGGTACACGAACGAGGGAGATCTTCGCATGGGGGAGAGGGAGGGTGTTTTTGGAAAAGGCGCGAGAGCGAAGAGGCTGACAAATGAGACGAATTATAGAGTTAATGGATTGCGAGAGAGATTGATGTTTAATGACTTAAACTCAGAATGAGCGAGATGAGAAAGGTGGGGAGTTGTGAATTACGTTTGGTGCAAGAGGAAAATTCGTAAAATTTTTTAAATTACGATCGAAATGATGTTTTTTCTTATTCCCAAAAGTGATAGAAACGATAAGGTAGAAATACGGTAATCGTGCATATATGCAGCAAATATTGTTTTCACAAGAGTTTTTTTGGATTATAATGCGATCATTTTCGACAAAATGGCTAGAAATGAAACGAACCCTGTGTCATAAGTACTCGTGACGTCTAATGTACTGAGAGAACTAAACAGTGAGGAAAGACATTAGCTTTGCTCAGAAACGACAGCTAATCAGACAGTAATGCCCTCACACCGTCGGTAAAACCCACTTTTAGACGTAGCCTTCAAGAGCTTCGGGGAAATGGAAATTCAAAGGCATCTTCACATAAGTGTCTTCACGTAAGTGTCTTCACGTAAGTGTCGGAAACAAGAGAAAGACGCATGGAAGCAAGATAGGTTTTGTCAGTGCAAAGAAATAATGTGAGCCATAGTAGAATTCACATGATAAGCTTATCCAATCCTCTGTATATCCATGGCCTTCCCTACGATGTGGATTTGTTTGTGTCCACAACGAGAGTTGAGTTGTTGATATATGGAACCACTTAGATGTAACCTAAGCTACTGATGAATGTATTTAACTCTCTTAACGTTCTCAGTGAAACGCTGTATTCGTCAGAACCGGGTCGAGGCGCCACAGGAAAACAAAAGACATGGAAAATAGTGTAGAGAGAAGTCTTCAGCGACCCCTCGCCAGGGGCCTGAAGTAAAAAGGAATTTCAAATATTTTCCTACCGTCTTGGCTGGTCACTCCGGCCTATCAGCCCCCATAAGAGTTCTTACCAAGATGTACTGGAATATAACTTTCCTTGAACTTCAGATTCGAGTCCAGAAATCGCGTCCTAGCTTCGTCTCTTCGATGTATATCAACTGACTGTTATATTTCTCTCTTGTGTTTCCCCTGATGATGTGATTATCACACGAAAGTGCACTTGGGGAACTTGTGTTTCATTTTCCCCCGTGGACTCGTAGGAATATCTTGATCACGCGTAAAAATTGTGATCCTTTCCAACAAATGCATATACATATATATCATGGAACACACTGAGCTGGTTAGTACACCCTTCTACCAGGGTGAGTGATGGGACAGTAACGTAGGAGGAACCCCAGGGGTAACTCCCTTTCTCGAACCCCCTGGGATAACGACCGTGTATATTATGGTCGTCTGTTGTTGAGACTGACCCACTCTCGCATCCTCTCTCCTCCTCCTCCTCCTCTCTGGCCTTCCACTGTCATCCTCTGTCCTGTGCTGGCATCCTTGTATTATATACCGTCCCTTCGCTTCCTCCCCTCCGCCTAGCCTTGTCCTCCTGCATCCGCTGTGCTAACGACGGCCTCAATTCTTTCATTTCCTCTGCCATTCTCTATTCGGACTTTTCCATTGATCTCCTCCGCTCCCTCCTCCTCCTCCTCCTCCTCCTCCTCCTCCTCCTCCTCCTCCTACGCCACCTCGTATTTGAACGGTTAGACTATCAACGCAGATTGTACATTGATAACGTCAAGGCGCGTCGTTCCGTTCTTAGCGCTGATGGTTCACCCCATGCGTAAATGTGGCAGAAAAAGCGATGCGTAGCTCCGTGCGTAAATGTGGCAGAAAAAGCGATGCGTAGCTCCGTGCGTAAATACACAAGGCTTTGATTCGCCGTCACAGGTGATGCGCTGCATTAAGTAGAAGGGAACGTTATGGAAATTAAAAAAAAAGGGACTCGACAGCAGAGAGAAATGGCCGATATGAGACGCAGAGCGGTGTTTGAGCACCTGTCTGCCCACAGTTATCCTAGCTGTTCATCCTCCCCCGAGGGATTGGTCGAGAAAT